>VYYJ01000225.1:0-80410 GCA_021029165.1 Cyphoderus albinus
ATGAACGCCGGCCCGCTGCATCCAGCGACATGTGCCAATCTTCGTTTTTCACCATTAGTAGTTACCACAAAAAGTTTGAAGGGCAGTCTAGAAAAACAAGGTTTAATATTTCCTCGTCAGAGTTTCTAAACATCGCACGTAAATTACTATGAACAGCACCAATATAAATGCACGTCCGCGCGCTGCGGGGTCTGGAAACAGTTCGTAACCACTTTATTACTGTATACTACATCATCAGTCTAATACGTAAGAATCAGCACCAATGCAACGAGTTTCCCTCCACTTGAAACAGTCAACAAACCAGGCAACCTTTATAGAGTGTTTTGCTGTTCCCTTGAAACCACGGCTTTAATTTGTTATAGTGCAATCATGATTATCCAACTGTACATGGATTTCACGATGACAATTTCACATTGCATGGTTTAGTTTCAGATGACCACAGAGATTAAAAAGTATTTCATGAACTCAGTGACATTCCCTGCGTAACCCCTACGCTCTAACAAAGTTAACTGGATGTATGTGGTTGCCTCGTACATACATAGTTCGATGACATGCATTGGATATTACTGCGAGAATTTTTAATTTGCTACAAATACCAGGGCACAACATCCAAATACCTTTAAATACCAGGGCACTTTCGTTGTATTATATGACTGGAGGCAACCTAATTACATTAGAGAGATAACTTCTTTCAGTTTTCGATTTGGGCCCATATTTTTCAAACTAATGTGACAGTAGTAAAAGACCTCATACATCATACAAACCCTCATTGGATTCAGAGAACGAACGGATGGAATAACAATGACACATTACCCCCAGATAACTGCTCGTTCCTTTTCCCTTGTCCTGGAGAATCGTTCATGATTGACGTATATTATAGAACAAAAATATGGAAAGTGTACATTTAGAGTCTTCACCAAGAGAAGTTTTGTGTTTCCACACATGAAATGAGCAGAAATTTATTTGCTGAGTATAATTAAAAAGAATGCCTCTTAAGGGATTTTTCAGAAAATGCTGCAGTGGATAGACAAAATTAGGAGCTGCTCAAATATGAGAACTTGTATCTACGTTACGCAATATCGAAAGGAGCCAGTAAATGGATAAGGTAAACTGTATCAAATCCAACCGATAAATATTGGTATTGGTGGAGTAAAATTGGAGCATATTGTAGACTTCTGTTTCTAACTCGTTAGCACAACATTGTGAACGCATTTTAAACACTTTAGTGGTTCCACATTACATGATTGGCAATCATTTTTTGCTGTCATCTACGTGACAAATTATTTCTTCGTAATAATTTAGAACGACATGGATTTATCGTGCGGTTGAAAACGAAAGAACGAATATATATGTCTTTATTGTTGAAAAAATAAAGTTTTAGTAAACCATCGCTAGGTTTCGGCCATTCACGCGTCTTTCCTGAATCTCCAGAAGTTCATCATTGTCAACTTTCCATGTCATACAGGAAAATGATTTTTATCTCCTTTCCTCATCTATCACACACTTTGATATTGAAAAACGGGCTCGCGAGGATCTTGAAAAGGAAACCGCCGATCATAAATACATACTAATACCTTATACGTATCTCCTCACGGACTTTACAATGCTGATTCTACGCTTTCACTTCCTTTCGCACCCTTTGATATTTACAAGATGGCAAATCTATTCCAAATTTCTTTAAGTGTCTTCAACGAACCCAATTACAAGCCAGAAGCGTAAGACAACTGTTTACTAGTCCGTATAACGTACACAATCTATGTTGTAAGATGACATTTAAACCAGCATTGGAATCAGGAAAGAGGATAATTGTGCAGGTTAATACATAATTAATGGTTAGTATTTTATTGCAAATGCCAATAAGGGGAACACATCTCTTTTTTGTGAAAATGAAGTGACTAATCGTAAGGGTTGATGTTTTTTCCTAGACGGCAGTATAAAGGGCGAGTTTCGACTAGAACCTTGTCACGAATGTTTATTTTAAGAATTCATCCATAATTGGCAAATGCGCTCATGTTAACGATATCCCAGGATGCTGGAAAAGTAAAATAAAACTCAATTCTTAAACAAAATGCTGAATTTCTCCATATAAACAGATATCGAATTCAATGTGCGACAGTCTTCCACAACACTATGTACACTTTGTGTATATAATATATTTTACGTGTTATTAAATTGTTTGTACTACTTTTTATATCCACTACCACTACGCTTTAGTCAGATTGTCTCTGGTATTCCGGTGCAGTCTGTAGAATCGATCACAATTCATTAGAATTACAAATCAAATATCGATCAGCACCTAATACTCTCTCCATTCGTATCGCAATATCGGTGTAATGTAGCTCATATGCCACTTACTTTTCATTTCTCAACGAGATTCACTAACTCCAACTATCACTTTTACAACACAACACACTTGAATGTTTGGCCGTTATGCCACTACTGAAAGCGACTTTTTTGGCCTAAAAATAGATTCGCACAAGGGCTTCTTTTTCGCGTGCCAGGCAAAAAGATACTCCTTGGAGACTAATCCCTTTCTACAACGTCTTCCACGCTTACAGAAGAGATAAATAATTTAATCCTCTAATCAAAATGAATTAAATAAAGGATGATCACAACCGCACTTTCAACCAATCGGACTAATGCAATAATTCTTTTTTGGATGGCTTGCGTATGCATCCACATCCACCCACAGTGTCTGACTACCTTCAGGGTTACATAAATAGGATCGTTCAGGTTCAGGTTTGATGGGATTGTAAAATATTGTACATACTGTTGCTATTAACTATAGAAAAAATGTTACGTGTAAGCAAAATAATGAAGGTGTCCAACGAAACTCAACAAAGTTTGCTGACACAAGTACTTAACGAAAAAACGAAGTTGGCGTTGAAGGTTCTGCATGCTAACTCACTTGTCGGGGTCTGCCGGACTGGGGCTACCTACTCATACCTCCTCAAATTTTTACCTTGACTTGTCACCTTAAATGTGCCTTCCTCGTATGAAACTGTGCAGGGTAAACTTGAGTTGTCTTATCTCTTCATCGGAGACTATTAGCAAAGTTCAATTTTCTTGCCGTCCTTCCAGTATTCATTCTCAATAAGTCTCTCT
Source organism: Cyphoderus albinus (assembly GCA_021029165.1). Lineage (NCBI taxonomy): Eukaryota > Metazoa > Arthropoda > Collembola > Entomobryomorpha > Paronellidae > Cyphoderus > Cyphoderus albinus. Next base: position 3,106 of record VYYJ01000225.1, read on the forward strand.
CTTCTTACTATCTTCCATGAAAGTTGCAAATGGATGCTGTCAAAATAAGTTTGAAACATCGATTTCTCTTTCCCAATTCCCTTGCTACTGCTATCCCTCCCATTCCATGTTTAGTAAGAAATATGAAGAGTATTAAGGGAAAGTAAGGAAAGTGCTTTATGCCTTCTACACACTTACTTATCTTGACATGTGTCTCCTCTTCACTCTCATGATTATAATAACAGCATTATCTCCTTCTTCAGAGTAAGCCCAGTATGCAAATAATCACAATAATGGTGCTACCTTCACTTCAACCTCGCTCGAATCTCAAAGCTTGTTCTGAATTTCTTCAGATTACCTTCTCAAGTAGAATATAGTGGTACATGAAATTTTGCACGGCTTATTAATAGGTGCGAGTTTTCTGAAACTTTTAAAGCCATATTTTAACCCACACATTACCTTCCATAATGATGCTTCATGATCTAAACTTTTCTGACAAAATGTGTTCATCAACAAAAGTGCAGTATTACATTGGAAATTACTGTCTACTCTATAATTGCTGAACCTGCATGGTGAGCAAAATCAACTGCGTACAAAAAAGGGTATGACTAGGGGAAGGCTTACTTTCTTCGTTTGTTTACTTGGTTACAGGTTTGAGTGAAAGTCGTCAACTGAAGTCAGAGAAAACACATTGCATTTAAGTCGCAACATTATCCCTGACTTAGGCCGCTCCGATCCAACCCATATAAATAAATATAAGGCGGAGTTGTAATTATTGTGAAAAAGTGTAACCACAACAAAAACTGTTCTGTACTTACTCTCTTTTCCCCATCAAAGGGAGACAGAAAGAGCAAAAGTAGCACTCTAATTTTGTTTTTTGTGGTGGTTGCAAAATCGTATTACATACAAAAGCTAAAACAGATTTTGACTTAGGCTATCATATTTACCTAGAGACTGAGCGTTAGTGGTGTGTGTACCCTGCAGTTCGATTTGTTTGTCAGATTGGCAGATATAAAGATAAAGACATTAGGGAAAGAGAAGGCGAGAGTATTTGCACACCGCATACATGGCACTACTCATTTATTACTATTCTTTAGTCACTGCTTAACAATAAAGTCCGTCTCTAGGTTTTGTTACTGTTGTTAGATAAACTGAAAATGTTGCCACAAAACCACAAAATCCTACATTTCTCTGTTTCCCATTCTCATGATTTCTATAAACACTCAGCATAGATCCCTTCTTAAAAGCGGATCTCCTTTCGCCGAGTAGAAGACAGTTTTTATCAACAATTTGTATTACTCCGCTCCAGTACCATCCGAACGGAGGAGAATAGCAAAATCCTTTCAAGATTTTTCCTCTGTTCTTCTTAGTTGGGGGTTTAAAGGAACGAAATGTGAGCGTGTGTTTGTACTTGTGCTCCGAAATAAATTTCTTTTTTATTAACCACAAAGTTACATGCTCATTTCTCTATGAGAAGAGAGAGAGAATCTTTGTTTCTTCCTATTTCAATAAAAATGCTTCTTCACTTATGGCGAGGTTAGGCGAAGCAGGTTAGCATGCATTGTTTCAAAATCTTCTTAATCTGAGGGACTCCCATATAAATGAACCTAACCTTGGACTCCCTTCAAAATTCTTATCATGGAAATGTGTTCCATCTCATTCCGCATTGAAAAGAAAATGAAAGAGGAAAAATGCCGCTTTAGTAACACGCTCGCAAATTCGCTGGGGAGAGCTATTTACATTTTTATATTTCTCTTTTCCGTAACATGACACAGTTACGGAATGGAATTATTCTAATTTGATTTTCCAAATGAACCAACTGATTAACCAAGCAATTCAGCTGCGAGTAGAGTAGATATTCACCTCTGCCAGGCACATTTCAGTCGACAAAACGTGTCGAGTGTCGACGCATATAAACATAAAAAGTAGATACGCTTGTGTTTTCGCGGCTCTGCTCCTCTCTTTCAATTTCCGACAATACATAAAAACAACATTGGAAAATGTAGAGAAATAAATCAGCGTAATGGCACCGAAATTGGTATTAGACAAATCCGTCTTCTTCCATTCCATGCGTCTCAGTGAGCAAGAAAGAAAAATGTTGTCCCTACAACGAAGACGAGGCGTGTTATGTCACAATGAGAGAAAAGAAACCTTCATGTTCTTCTTTGTGGAGCTTTTAAAACCAGTATTTTATTACAAATGAATATAATTTCTGGGTTTTCATCTATTTATCTTGTGTATAAAACATACAAAGGAGTCAAAATGCAAAGAGCACAGCAGTTGCTTTGGTGAAATGGCTGGTGTTGTTTACCTTTTATTTTCCCCCGCCATTCACTGCTTTGTGACTATAGCATTGTTCCAGATTAGAAATACATTTGTGCCCTGTTGGGGGTCCTTTCCTTCTTATTATCTATCCAAAGTGCACGGTAATGCATCCTCCATGCGTAATTGTTAAGATATCCTTTTCTTTATGAAAAGCAAGGAATAACAGTCACAGATGTCAGTAGAAGAATACCATGCTCATAAATTGTCGATTTCTAAGAATTTTTATGTTATAATCTGTTACGCTTAAGTACGTTTCTATTTTTATCGCTTTTGCTTCTTATCACAGCATAATAATATTCCTCTCGCGTTGTAATTCTTCTGTACACAATGCTTACATTATTCACGTTTAAAATTTACAATTGTATGTTTTTAGACGTCAAGAGATTCTCGTTCTTTTATGTGGAATCACGATCTCGTAGATAAATATTATTAATGTTTTCTTTACTGCGTACTTTGGTGGATGACGTGTGTATGTGTGTGTGCTGGTAATACTTTGAGTAAAAGTAGTACATATTTCAATTGTGCCAGGAGGATTTCTCTGTCGACTTGAGAAAGGAAGCAGTCATTCCTTCCCAGAAACAGAGGTATTAAGGTGGAAATATTATAATGCTTCTGCACTTCTGAACTCGTCATTAAGACGTACATAAAAGGTGAACCACTCCTCCTTCTTTACTCCACTTTTATTATTGTACAGCTTCATGTATATGGGACTCTGCTCCAGTCTAAAATTACTTTCTCCACCATCCAACTCACGCAAGAAGCCACCTATGAATGCATACATACATATTTTGAAGAAAGTCTCTCTTCCTCCGCTAAAATACATAATAATATGTGGTTTATTTTTCCCAGAAGTAATCATCGGACTCCTTACCTTTCCCAGAGGGTTAATGCTCCACAATGCTCACTTTCAATATTCAGTGCTTTTTTTAAACAGAACATTAGACCTAGGAGAAAAAGTACCTTTTCACAAATTTCAACCTTAAAATTCCATCCAACTACATAATTGTCTGTGTTCAAAATGAGCTTAGTCTTGCAAAGCAGCAAAAGTAGAATTAGTCATTGAAAAGTGTGCGTAGAACGATGGGAAAAAAACGAGGAAAAATCATGGTTGTGTGTATGTACAAGTGTTCGAGTAGAGTGCAGCAGCTCTACAACAGTTCTTTAAAAGACATATTTGAATACTAATAACATTTCAACTATTCAGACTCTTCCAAATAGTTTCTATACACGAGAGTAATTGTAAGTTAAAGAACACGGACTAACTAACAGTAAAGTGATTTACGAAGTGGATACAAAACTTCTACTTGTGCACACACAACACTTGCTACGCTTTTTGTCTTGTGTAACTTCATTTGAGATCACATAAATTTTTTAGGCGCTCACCCTCCTGCAATTCGGAAAGTACCCATCCCGAAGCAAGTTTGCCGCTAGTTTACAGCAACAAGAAACTTTCCCTTGCTTTCTTTTTTCCGAAAAACTTTCATTGATTTATAATCTCCAAATTACTTTCACTCGAAGTGCTTCCAAGTCTTCTCTTCGTCACAACAAGCCTTTTCTACTTTAAAGCGTACTGCACTATAAAAATGGCTAATTGCTGGTTACATTATTAGCTCCCAGCATCACTTTCCCTCCAAAAGTAGAAAGAGAGAACAAGGGGGAGTATTCGTATGATTTTGTCGTTTTGAGCGATTCTTTCAATTTACATACATTGAGTTGCACTCTAATATCACTTAATTATTCAAATGTGCCAAGTCATTCAGAATGGGAGTCAATCCACCTTCACGACTGGCAGATTGTACACGAGATAGGCGAAAATCATAGTAGAGCAATTTCAGACATGCAGAATGTACCGACTTGATTTATATTACGTAAACACTGAAAAGTATAAAATGGAAAATATTCCGTGGATTTTATTAGTGCGCACTCTTGCCGTCTTACCCATTTATCTCCTCCGCTTTTAGAATTTTGATACTTGTAGGCGACGCTTCTGTGTTGGTTTACTGACGACATGTACTGCAAGGATCCAGGCAAGAAAATTTTCTCTTGTTTCACAAAAGTTTCATGTGTGCACATTCCATTCTCTCATCTTTTCGCCTTCCTATTGGCAGTTTTATACATTGTCTGAAATTGTCTCCAAAAAGATGTACTTTCGCAGAATTTACATATTATTGCCGTTGAGCGGTTCCTCCTACCCTGTTGACGACACTCTTATTCAAGGATGTGCTTTTATTGTAACATCAACTCGTTGCTTTGCCACGCCGAAAGTAGGAGAAGAAATAGAGAGAAACATTAAACCGCTGAAGCCACCATTCGGTTCGTGGATGAAGTCAAATACATCTATAGAATACGAGTTGCTTTCCTATTAGAAAGGGTGATTGAGTCATTGCTCTGTCTAAAGGGATACGTACGCAGTTCAACAGAACTGCATTTGAATTAAAGTTTTGCTGTAAAACCGAAAACAGTGGAATGAAGATTTCATATAAGTTATCTAGTTGGCGAATGCTTGTAATTCACTACTATTGTCATGTCAAACTGGCAAACTTTATTATAATTTCCCCCTTCCTCGTTCCTATTTCCTTGCAAGTTGGGACATTGGAATTTGAGCGTCAAGTATAAATAAGAAACGAGATAGTTTAAACATGGAGAATTGTATCACGACTCATGACTACTGTTTGCAACTAAAACACTTCCCCAATAATAATGTGCTGCATTTATTTGCAAAGAATTGTCTCTCTGGTAATTCTATTCGATTGTGTCAATACTGTCATTTCATGCAGTAGAGGGAAATAATGATTGCAAATTTATTTTTATGGGCGTTGCTAGATATTCTAGAGAAAAGAAAATGCATATATGAATCCAATAAGAGAGACAATTGTACTACGAATAAAGTGGTTACATAACGTTTTTTTCCCACCCTTCAGTAGTTTTTTCTGAGTTAAATTTTCTCTCTGAAGTAGGGTTTGTCATAAAAATATGCTTACTTTTTGTTCTATAACGATCCATAAATTTAATTTAATACTAATGCGATTAATACTTACTAAAAAATTTAAATATTCAGTTTATTCTTTTGTGAGGGACATTATCCGGCAGGTATTGTATCTATCTTAAAGTATTGACTCTCTAAACAATTTGTGTGGAGGCAAATTCCAAATAAAAATATCAAATAGTTAATGCTACTGGATTCAGCAAAATATATCCATAAAAGATAAATTCCTTCCCTTTTTCTAGTTACCCTGTGCTACTAAGAAACTGGCTTCTCTGTAGCAAAGCAATTCCTCTGTAAAGCGAAATGAGAATGGATTTTAATAGATTTCATGGCAAGAGTTATGTGGGGGAAAGTGTGCTGCCTCTGATAAATTCACTTGGATTGGCATAACCTAGTTTAACAAAGGAGGAAATCCAAATCTTTCATTTGGATGCTGATACAAGAAAATTGTTATGAGTCTTAAATCGCCGTAAAATATTTTTACATAAAAATAAATTCTGCGCTGTAAAAATGTTTCATGGTTAGACCGGAATGTAGAGAGAAAGCGATTTCGTTTTACGATATTATCCTAAGTTTGTAGTAGATTGGTTGGAAACCCAATGCCAAAATATTCCACAGTACATGTCCTCCTGACAAAAAAGTGAAAATAATGTGGCTGGGCATGGGTATTAGTGCAAGAATAGATGCAGTACAGAGCATAAATCACGCATCTTTACTAAGGAGAGAAGGAAATAAAAGGGGGAAATGAGAGAAAGAGAAAGGCTGAGAACAGAGGGGAAGGGGAAAGTGCATGCTTAGTCAAGAGGAACAGTAAAAAGAAGGATGAAGACGTGGACGAACTGTTTCTGAGCTTTCATGGTTTCCTGACTTTTCACGGTTGAAGAACGTTATCAAGGTAAAATGTGACCGAGCTAACGTTGCACATTGTATGCGGGAGACGCGTATATTAAACTGAGCAAAAAGAACAGGCAATAATTTGCTTTGTGAGAAGCAATAACTGGTTTTCGATAGTTGACTTCGCATTACTTTTAAAATAAATACCTTCTTACTTCTCATCACGCCGAGTCACACGGGCAAAGTGCTAACTTCGCCTCTTTCCTTTAAATACATAGGTACACATCTTTTGGTAACAGCCGCCAGCTACTTATCGCACTGCTATAGCCGGCCTGTGTATAAAAATATACTGCGATTTTTATGAACGCAATGGATACTTCTAATGATGTGATCACTTTCCTCTATATATTAAACTCTATGAAGTAATAACAACTGTTACTGTTGCGTTTACTAGCGTCGTGGCACGGCTTTATTGCTATCACAGCAGGTTGGTTGGAAATTTCATTGAAATGGATTTGATAGTGTGTAGATAAGCAGAAAAGGGAGGGGAGAGCGAAACTTTTCACTTTTGCAGAGAGAAAGCTGCTCTTTGTATCGCGACATTCCCTCTCTTCAGCTCGTGTTTGTGAGATAGAGTGAATAAATGCAAAAGGGACATCATCAGCTTTGGGCGAGTCGACAAATATGCGTCTATGTATGTTTGCACAATACTTTTTCACTATAGGACGGGATTTAGCCTTTTGGCAACGCGCTTCGATCTGCTCGCTTTCTCTCTTCTGCAAATCTGCTAGAAATGTGGAGAGCGCAGAAAAAACACGACGTAAGTATTTCTCACTCGCAATTCAATTCAACACAGAATATTCCCTTGCTACTGCCTCCATTAGTTTTATCCCTCGAAATGAGTACTGACGATGAGAATTTTTTGGAATGCTAACCATGGAAATAAATGTGGATATTACTCGCTACTTCTTCCCACATCAACCTTTGTATGTATATTTTTAATATTTGGCATGAAGTGCTTGACACAAGAGTTCCCTGGTGCTCTGCACTTTAGCTCGGAATTCTATTAGGAGCTTTCAATCCAAATTACATTCCCAAAATGTGTCTAGCTTCCTTTTCATATCTCCTTACTCATGTAAACAAATGGAAATGCAAACTTATTTCGCCATGCACTGCAATAAGAAGATGTTTTTCATAACAATAAAAACACATACATAAGGGCAATTGTCAGAAGCTCTCTTAGCAGTTCTCAAAAATAATCAAAGCGAAAGGCAAAATTGAACGAATTTCAATTCCAACTACAACAACCGAAATAAACAATTTGAACGTGATGATACGTTGAACTGACCACGACAAAGCATATTATGAATTTAATATCAAAGTAGAATATTGATCAAAGGAATTTTATATATTTCAATCTTTATTTCTCCGGATATTTCTCCAATGTACATATAACTGCTGCTGCATTTCATCGTGAACCCGCACGGTCTACTCCATCTTTTTCAACTATAAGAGTAAAGTCAAGAAGAAACTTGATAATACTTATATTACTGGTACTTCAATTCCAATTTTTTAGATCAGCAAAATCGCCTTTGGCAGTGCTGCCGACACTGACGACAATGCAGGAGTGTGTACCATTGGTCTTTCCTCTCTACTGTTTCACTGGCTTGCCTGACCTTCCTCCCACTTTGAAATAAAAACGAGTACACAACTCGTAGCATTAATGGAAAATACTATTTGTGATATTGTGATACTTGGAAATTCAGTTTCTTCCCCCTTAGCTGGAGTGATTGAAGCGTGAAAAAGGTTCGTTACAGCTCTGCCGAAGGATTTTTTTACTATGTGCCGGAGATTTTTCGCTATTTCGAAGAAGGTAACTTGCAAGATGAAAAAGCATTTTTCTTAAATTCGTGAAAATATTGACAATCACCATTCTACATACATTCACGTCGAAAATGACAATATCATTTCTTTTGTATTTATACAGAGCAGATATTTAGTAGGGGCGTGTTGCGCAAACTTTCTGCTTTTTCAGCACCAGTAAGAAATGAAACGCGTGTGCTGATCCTGGTGGTTTTGATACGTCACAGATATGAACTAAATACTGGCGAACGTAACAAATGAACCTTTTTATTTTAACTGCATAAAGCATAAACGCATCCGCTTTGCAACGCTAGACGCTACGGTTGAGCCATAAAGACGGGACTAACGTGCACAGCCTTTTTGTATATATTATCTTATATTATTACGTTTTCTCAAATGTTCTGGTCTGACCACGCGAAAAGATAGTGCACATGGAGGATGCTGCTTTCCCTCTCAAATTTGAGGATGGGAAGTATGCTTACATAATGTGTAGAGTGCATAGTGTGATAATGATGATAGAGTAAAGTAATGGACGCATGCACTCTTTTTGTCTTTTCTTCTTGAATGCGAAGGTAAGTACATACATTGCTTCATTTATCGTTTCTCTATTTCTATTTTTAGCTCCCCATCCACATACATCTGTGTGCAGTTTGTTTTGCGGATTTACCATAATAAATTCTTTCTCTGCGAGCCATGCTGCATATAAAAACTTATACCTATTATTTTCTTACTCGTAATAATATTCGTCGTCTCTATACTCTCTTGATAACAATTCACAAGTCCTCTCGTACGAATCGTATAAAAATCTTACGACTTATAGAAAATCTAATACGCGAACTAACTACTTGCGAGCAAGTCAATATTGTAGAAAATCACAGCAGCGTTGGACGTTGACGTAATAAAAAAACTGAAACTTCTGTCTCTCTCACTCTTTGTTCGTTCCCTTTCACTGCTTTATTTCTCTGTTGAATGCTCGCTTAAGTGAGTTATTTTATTGCCAGAACTCTTCCAAATTAAATATACATCCATTTCCTTGCTTTAATTTTACTTATATAGCAGATCCGATGAATAACATACATAGTAAAGAGTAACGGTATATTGAACACGTTAGGTTTCCAGTGCGTTGTTGTTGGACGTATGATGAGACACCTCGCGCAATTCATTAAATGCGCTAGATATTTTTTGTCGAGACACACCAAACTTCGGATGAATTTGACATGCTTTTCTTATTGGAACATTTGTAAATTGATGACAGTAACGGTAAGAAGAACATGTGGAAGTATAGTTCACTAATGCTGATAAGCGACGTATGTTTTTACGAGAGTATACTCATATATACGTATGTATATTGTCCCTTTATTTTTTAATAACTCTGGACATAGTAGTAGGTAAAAATATATTATTCATGATTACTGCGGCAATAAATATATTTTGTTCGATGGAGATATGAAGACGGTTAAATATTACGAGCGAGCCAATAAGCATTTCCTCCATGCCATTTCTAGGGCTTCCTGGATCGTTGACTAGTCTGGAAATGTTTTGAAGTATTATTGTTGACAAAAACGACTCTTACATTTATGATTTGAAAGCGGAAGATGGAGAAGAAAGGCGCTTTTTAATCCATTTTTGTTTTGTCATCGCATTACATTTGGTAGTGTACAATGCCCTTTTGTTATTTTGCAAGTTTCCAAGATGAATCGGTTGGTAGACAAAGCAAGAGAAGCTGTCCGTTCCTCACTACTACCCCTTCAACCATTACAATATTATTTTCTTTTCTGTCTTCGCCTCTAGTTTTGAAGAAAACAAAGACTCAGCACAGAATGGGCAAAGGCAAAAGAATATGAACGTGGCTGGCTCAACAACAATTACATGGTGAAACATGTAAGGAAAGTTGGCAAGTGACGATACAACTGAAGGAAATAAACAAAAAAATAAAGGAAAAAGAAAAGCTCATCTGGTGCAAGGAAATTTTCTTCCTTCACTCGCAGCTCCTCGCCCAGCCTTTGCATTAATATATATGGCTGAGTTAACTTACACCAGAATTTTATGGTGGTGACTGAAAGTTGTGTTATGGAGTAGTGGTAATAGTTCTCTTTCGTATCACTGGGTAAACAAAATGCAGGGCTAGATGTTCCCTTATAAGCATTTATGCAACCCATCAGGCGCAATGTAATAGAATTCAGTCACCAAATATGGCGAAAAGGAGAAAGTTGCACGGGAATTCTACACGTTTCACCTCAATCAACGTAAACAACATGTCACCATACATTTCCTGGGCAAAAATAGCACTACACACGTATTATTCTTCGCCAGAGAGGGGCACAGACAGAGCAAACACAAGCCATCGCGCGGGAAACGTTACCGAGAAGATGCATTTGCTCCAAGTAGAAAGGAAGAGGCAAAACAAAATGTACATAATATGGATACATAAATAGTTAAAATGTTTGCTCGGCTCGGTTGGGAGTCAGAGATGAATTAAAAAACTACAATAACGCTGGTGGTGGAAGTTGTAGATGTGTGCAACTCTGGATGTGTTTGTCGACGGTAAACCAGGCATCCTTTCATTCTTTTCGTGTTGTGTACATTTTATCATCATCAACACACTCACCGTCTCTAAGAAAGGCTGAGAGCTGTTGGAGGAATGAAAGTGAAACTTTTTATGTTTCTAGCGAGGCACAGGAAAAAGATTAATAATAGTAGCATCATCTACAGCGAAAGCAAAAGTGAAAAAATGTTTACCAAATAATTTATTCTGTTTCACCTTGGATTATCGAGATATTTTGTCTAATTTTTAGCGACAAGAGTCATTAGTCTTTCTTACAATGGTACAATGGTGAAATTCGTGCACAAGCGGAATTTATTTTCTCCTCTTGTTGGTTTCCTGCATCCTGCTGCTTACACAACATTCCTACATCCTGATAATGAGTATTAAATGCTTTCGAGCATCAGTTTACACCACGTGAGTGATATATGTATAATAATATTAATGTATTTAAATGACACAGAGCATCGGCAGATGCGCTATTCGAACTGTAGTAGGTGGCATTTTCATGTCAGAACGGTACGAACGAAACTTTCTCTCTCTTTACAACGTAGACAAGGCACACTTTTACACTTTGCGACGCCAACTCAAAGTAAATAGCCTTCAACCTTTCCCTACTCATCATCAATCACAGAAACCAACTTGTCACTCATTTCTATTCCTCTTCAACATTTCTCTGCTCCTAGTTTGTCATCATCTCTTGCAACGAAAGGACTACCAAAGACAAACAACTCCACACAAGTGTACCGTGTCATTTCGTTTCAGAAAACATTCTAGTAAATACAAGTGATATGCTCTGATCATCCTGTCTCTTCTACATGTTCTAACTATTCTATGCATCTCACTTGTCAAATATATTTCAATAGCTCAACAGCACTTTATTCTCCTTTGTTGTTGGGGAACATAGGTATACCTACGTATAGTCATCAGAAATGAAGTGTGTGTAATGAAACATAGTACAATAAAGAAAACAGTAAACAGAGTTTCCACCGCATTTGTTGATTTATGTAGCTTTTGCTTCTTATAGACAAATCAAATCATTATTTTCCGTTTTCCCTTCCTTGCTTACAATCTGGTTGTTATATATTATAAATCCTATACCAGATTTCACAAATTAGAAGTAAAACAAAATTTATCGACTTCCGTGAATGTGCTTTGCAGTATAAGATCAAGTCTCACCAGTGGACTACGCCCGTTAGGTGCTTCAAAAAATACGACTTGTTTCTATTCAAACAAGACTCGTGTACGACAACTGCCAGCTCATTGAAATATTTTCTTTGAAATACGTACTTTCAAACTTGGAGTGATTGTCCTTTACCACTTAGATGTTGTATGCATTTTCCCTGTAATCACAGGTTTTCATTCGCCCGCAACAACGATATGAAACGAAAGGAAACACGTAATTGCTTATTGTTAGTTTCAAGCCATTACATTTTTAGTGAGCCATTAACCACACTCACTTGAGAAGTGTACAATGAAAGATGGGAAACTAGAGTATTATTTGCTGTAAAATAATTTTTTTCTGGTTGGGCGATCGGACCAAGCACATGTTTAGCATTCGCTGAAGAGGCCGCCGCCGTTCTAGTAATAAGCGTGAACTAAAAAGCAATTGCTGCAGCCCTATCAACTACACGAAACATCCTTCTATTCCTTATTCTGGAAACCACCATATTCCCGACAAGTGGATGTGACAGATTCATGCGATCTGCTGGAAACGTTTTTGCCTTATTCGACGCGTATTGCCATTTTATTTTATTTAACCACTTTTAAGTAGGTTCTTTTAAAATAAATCGGGTATATCTGGATTGCAATATTCTATTAGCAAAACAAAGCCGAGTTGCAGAAAAGTGGTTAAAATACGAACAAAAGATGTATCCGCAATTTAGTGAATTTAGCTCTGTGGGTCCAAGCGATGCAAAATCGAAACCTCTACTCTAAAACAACTAGAGAATGTTTCTCGTGTCTCTGATGAAAAGGGATTCTCGCGGCAAAAAGATTTCAGATTGACATTAGTTATTTTTTGCTAAAGCTTAAGGTGTGTATGTCATCCAAATTTTGTAAATTGCTTGAACTGCACATTATTTACACGATATCGTCACCCCACAAGTATGGAAAACAATTTCTCTGTAGCCGAGATTGAAGAGGTGATTATTTAAAAGTTATAAAAAGACATCTTCCAAGTATAAAATTGCATTTGACGTAACTTTCTAGGATAAATTAACTCTTTTATCTTGTACGAATTTTAACGAAGTTTTCCTCGCAGGATTATATTTATATATCATTTACCGGGTAGGACTTTTATTAGCCGATTGCTTTTTCAGTTTCAAGATCAAAACATAGTAACAACACTGGAATTTCAATTATGCTGAACAACACCATTTCCCAACATCTGACAATATTTATTGTGAATTTTTATTTGCAACGAATATTCCAGCGTAGAAATTATTTGTAGATGGTATTCGTTTCGGTTTTCTACTTAAAATTAGGTAGTTCATTCTAAATAGTTGGCCTTTTAATAGCAAAGTCAAAAGAGAATGAAATTGACGATAAGGATTGACGTACTGTTTTTGGTGATCTTAATAATGATTGGAAAAGTTTGTTCGCAATCACTTTCCAAAGTCATTATACCGAGTGCACATGAGTGGACTTACATTTAACAATTCATGTGAAGAGGTGATGTGAAATCTCATTTCACTTCGTAAACCTCGACCTATGCGCAATCACTGAAAGCATGTTTCAAGTTATGCATGATTGGCTTTCGTTCGTTTTTAACTGCAAAGTAAGCGCCAATGGTGGTTTGCAGCCTAACTTACAATCTGTGAATTTATGCAAAAGAACAAAAACTACCATTCATTGGTATGTAAACCTGAAACTAAGCTCATCGACGTGGATCAGTATACATTTACAACTAACGAAAGCCGTCTGAAATGCAAAGTGCAAAGGCTTTTGTGTGGCTTTATACAAATTGAACGTTGTAAAATGATTTTTGCCATTTACAGAAAATAATAGCGGGAATTTTTGCAGCCTCTTTACTAAGAGTTTCCACAAACTTCAGTATGTACATCAGCACACCAATTTTGCAATTCTAGCCTCAGATTTTATGGCCTTATACGGTTCTCGAAAATGTACATAAAATCCAATTTTAATAAATAAATGCTTTTACATCAAGATTACTTCTAACTAGTGGCCTTGTCAATTGCCAATTATTTCTTAAATAAATAAATTTCAGTATATTTCAGTTATGTAAGTACGTTGCACAACCTTCTTTTACGCATGCGACAAACTACTCCAACGCTCGATAAAACACGTTTATGTTTTACTTTTTTCCCAGACTTTCTCATTATAATGAGAAATAAAAGGTTGGCTGATATAATCAGCATTTAGGTTATATATAGCCTTTGACGAGTTTGACTTGTTTTAAATATTTGTTTCCGGTTACATTTCCTTTAACTAGTACTTTCACTTCACTACACACAATTTTGATATTATACAATTTTTTTAAAAGATATGCGCTGGAGAAAGACACTAGTATTGTTTTTTGTAGATGCTTGCTTAACTTCGGCACGCGAAATAGAGTTTCTCATTCTTTTCAAAGAATGCGATTTTGTCATACGTAGAAGATGAGTTTTCTTGGAATAATTCGTAAAGATCAATGAAGCGTAACGGTGTGAATGGGATTGAGTCTTGTAAAGCAATATTATTACGAGTGTTCGTTATTAGATGTTTTTTGCTTGTGCCAACATCAACATTATGTTTGCATACGATGAGGCAACGGAGAAAAATTGGTTGTGTGGCACATGAACTCATTCAGGTACATGCGGGGATTAGAGAGAATGATTGGATATTGGATCACACATGGAATGGAACTGCATTATTTCTCCATTCCATTTTCTTTGTTCCCATAGGGTATATTGATTGACTCACGTCAGATATGAAGAAAGTCAGGCGAGAAGAGGAAAAGGGGAGGAAAGTAGACAAGATAAAATTACATTCACTACATTGTTCTTTTCATATGTACTGCTGCTGACTCTGCCTGAAGAAAGGCATGTGTTCTATCGCCAGTGTAATGTCTGCGGTTACATCTACGTCTGCGTTTTATAACAACACGAAATATAATCCGGAAGGACAGGACAGACAAGCAAAGAGCAGAAGAGTTCATAAGAAAAGCAGCGGCGTAGGTAATTTTCTTAGGGGAATTTTACCGCCACTTGTACTATATTATTTCATTTCCAGAGAGAAAAGAGAGAATCGTGGCTCTGCTACAGTGCCAGATACTCATATTGTAGGTATTACAATATACTGCGCTATGAATACAAAGTAAGTATATCCGAGCACAATGCAGTTTATAATAGTTCCGTTCGTCTGCCGTACCGACACATTTTTTAACAGATGTCATGTACAGTTTGCACAAATTTATGCCTTTTTAATTCACTTATTTTTAAACTGTCCAGATTACGTCTGAAAATAGAAAATTTCATGTTTGACTACGTGGAACTGTTGGGAGACACCTATTGATTTTAGATCGTATAACACGAAAATAAATTTAGTTTTCTTTAAAACTCAACTTTTCATACTCAAAATGTAAATTTATGTATAAAGGTCAGCTGTCTCTAGACAAATTGAACGAGATGGATTTACAAACCAATAAAGAAAGTATTGTAATGTTTTCTAGATCATTTTTTATATTTATCATGTTGCAGCAAGAGGAATGAAATTTTCAAAATATTCATAGAAAGATCAAAGTCACTTTCCAGTTTCAGGAAAGAGTCGGTAATCAGTTTTACAATATAATATGGTGGCGTGGCATATATTTCAGGCTTACAGAGACCGATATCAAAACATACTTTGCTATAATACTTTTGTAGTAGCATGATGTTGTGTAATGTTTTTTGTTCATTGCAACGATAGTAAAGCCAATTCCCGTTAATGAACTCATCCTTATTGTGATTTTCTTCATTTTTGCTTTTCTTGATGGCTGCGCTGGTCCTTTCTCTCTTGAATAAACTGGGACGTGAATACTTTACCTAATTTTGCATTCTTCTTTGTATTATATCGATATAACCTGCATTTCCCCAAAGACGTGAGCAAAATGCAGTAAGGTATACATTTCCTGGAGTTTTCACAATTATCGTACTTCTTGTCGTCGTGAAAATAAATTACGTTTGAAACCTTATTTGTAAACAAAACATGGAATGAATAGAAAATAAGTATACAATCACAATCAGAGATTCTGCGATTCTACCAAAAATGGTCCTGAAATAGGTAGAATGACTTAGATATTACTCAAGTCACATGAATCGAACCGTTCCTTGGATGATGCTGATTTCATCTACAATGTCACTTTTGTCAAAGTGCCACATTTTCGTCCTTTTTTATGGATTTTGCCATTTTTATTCACCCTTAAATCCGATAAATGTTAATAAAACAATAAAACTTCCCATTAAAAGTTTAGATTTTATTGGCAGACAGAAAGCTTACGTTCACGAAGTTCACGAACCTAAGACTTTAAAAATTATCAACAAACATTTACAAATGCTAGTGAATACAAACCAATGGCGTAGGTATGAACGGGAAGACAATACATTAGCAACGTTTTCAAAGCACGAAATATCTAATTTTGGATTCGGGAGCTAATCGGCCAAATATGTTCATTATATTATAGGATAATGTAATTCATCTAGATTATTTTAACTTTATGACTTTAAAATTCTATTTCTTAGCAATAAATGCACATAGGAATTATGTTACGTCGCAATATTATAAATGAAAAAAATCATGTATTTACACCTTCGAGTGGAATGAAAACGTATCTTATCACAAAATTAATCCATTTTTAATAAACTGAATCGTTAATTAACCCTCACAAGTGTGTGTAGTATGTTAGCACGTGCTCAATATATAACTAAAAATAATTATCTTCCTCAGACGAGACGATATTATTGAATCCAGGTAGGTAAAAACACATAGGTAACCATATATAGGAAACATTCGTCAATGAATGAAAGCATAAGTCTTTCCTATTATAGACGGGAAAGTGAATTTATTGATGCTGTCATCTGTCATACCTTTGAGATAGGATTGTTTTGAAACGAGAATTTTGATCAGATTTGTAGACGAGAAGAAATATTGTGAACGTTTGACATGTGTAATGCAACTTTACTCTGAATACTACACTAAGTTTTGTCTTAAAATATCTCAAAATAAAACTACAGCAATTTTTGTACTTTTGAAAAATCTATATCGAAACAGATAAGACAGTTGGTTTTTAAAATATACAGTGCTTGGAAGACCGACAACAGCCATTTTATGTATCCTATGTGAAGAAACGATTGAATGCAAATGTTCTTTTCGTGGGCTTAATCGACTACCGTAAAGTTTCTCAATTGCCACTCATCTACGATAATAGATGTAGCCTTTTTCGTTCCCTTTGAGAACCATTCAATTTGTATTCGCTTATCCGCCACATTCTGTGAAGACCAAGGTTGAGTAGTTTGCCACATTACATAAAATTCGCCAACGCCCACCTTGTTGTTGTTTTTGCTTTCTCCAATAACTACCTCTAAATTTATGTTTTCGTCAGAAGAACTAATAACAGTTATTTTTAACTGCTATGTTATCATGCTAATTTTTCACACAAGTTTACAAAACAAGTCACACAATACTTTCGGTTTAACAGTGGTAAATGCAGCTAAGACAAGAAACATTCAGACAGCGTTTTTTCTTCACATAAATTTTATGTTCCGTAAATTTTCGTAATGTGTATTTAACTTGCATTTCTGACAGACCTGTGAACATGAAATTAATCTTACTCTGAGATGCAGTTTCCACTTTTGCTGCCATCAATTAAATTCTTTCAATTCCACTGACGTTGTAACAGGTTTATAAACAAGAACCAGAAAGACTAGCCTCTGCACTTTCTCTAAACGCAGTAAGTTTGATTTACAATAATTATAATATAAATAATAATATTATAATATACATTATAATTTTTAATGTTACGACTTTGAAAAATTGTCGGTTATGAAAAATGTCGTCCAAATTCTACGAAACGTTTTATGGTGAAAAATAATCATGAGAAAGCGTAGGGGATCATTTTTACTCAAGGCCCAAGTATGAAATTTAATTTTTAAATGGCATGGTTAAGCAATTGTGTTCATTTTGATTCGATTCTGTTTGTCAGTGGAAAAAGTTTTGAATATATAATAGGACATCGCATCCGTACAACTTACGATTAGTCTAAAATGAAGCCAAGCTACATTGGATAAACTGTTTGTGACATCCTATCCTGGTTTCGAAAATATCATATTGGCACACATTCGGAATATCTAGTATGAATTCCATAAATAACTGTAATATTAAACATTAGTTGCAGACCGTTTCTACGAAACGAACGTGAAACTTATTTTTGTGCCAGTAAAATGCATTTCCTTTGAAATCATGCTCTCTACTTAAATTTAATTAATTTTATACATGTATTTATTCAGCCTTTAAAAAACGAAAATCCTTCACAACCCAACGAAGAAAAGAAATATAGATCAAAAACGAAAATTGGGATGATGCTAAGTTTAAAGTATACCGTCAGTCAGGTAATAATAAATTGTACGTTACAGAAGTTCGAATACTAGTCTTATACACAAGCCCATGAATTACAGCCGTATAGATTTCAGAATGTAAAAATTGCTAACTCAATTCTTGCGCAAACAGACGTATTCCTTTCAAAAGAATGAAGTTCAAGTAAAAATAAGGAAGAATGTGGCTCCAGCGGGTGAGAGAAAGTGGTTTTTTGAGAAGTAGCAAAATTGGTTGGCTGGTAGTTTCCCTCCTGTCAATGGAAAATGCAAATGCCGTTTTTTCGTAACTTGCCAGCAACCGCATAGTGTAAAAAAGGTAAAAAGTCATAAGTCGTGGGGATCAAGAAGTGTGGTAGAAAGAAAGGAGTTTAAAAAAATGCACACGCTTTGTAATTCCATTGATGAAATATGAAACGTCTCACAAGAAATGCTGACTACGACTAGATTTCATAATAGAGAAATGAATATACGACCACTTGTAAATCCATGGGAAGCGGTTTGATACAGCTGATATAAGCAAATATCGACTTACTCCAAACCGCACTTTTCCTCGACGCTATTCAAAGTGAACCGCACGGAAAATTATATCGACAATAGTATCATCAGCAGGTTGCTTCTCGCAAAACCCTGTTGGAATTTTATTTCTAATACATATAAAATGCATATTTTAAAGAATGTTTTTTCTCCTACAGCATTTTAACTATTACTACCACCCAACCAGTTTTGATGAATGTTCTCGATCCGTATAAAATCCAGCCACAATTTTCTTGCCTAACCCATCAGCTCACCTACGAGTTTTGAAGCTAAAAACAGCTTTCTGTGGGGGTTCTTGAAAAAGTTCTTTACATGCAATGGTTTCTACGAGAGGGACTAAAATCTGTAAATCCATTTTTAGACTTGTAATATTTAGCATTAGTAGACAAGGGGCATGGATAACGAATTCATCAATTAGTCCATTTCGTCACTAAGAAAGAATAGGAAAATAAACTAACCGTAAGTTGCAACGGATATTGATATCAAAACTAAATCCCATTCCTTGTTTCATGCCTGAAGGAAAATTAGAACTTGATGATTCATCGTGGATGGAAGCTCCTACACAAACATAACGAATTTCCTAACGAAGTTACTCGGCCACGTTCCCTGCAAAACAGCTGCGGAGGAGTTCTTCAATCCGTGAAAGGTTGGTTCAATAACAGAAACTAGGAGAATGCACGCATGAAAGAAGTAGCAGGGAGAAATCCGTGAATGCATGTTTCACGATGCACGATGCAAACCAAAGTAAGTGCGATTCATTTAATGGGGCGTCATTTCTTTCTTTGTGTGTAGCATTGAATTGAGGCGCAATTGTATCTATTGAAAAGAGGCCTGCATTAAGAGGATCCTACGAAATATGTGCGGAAGTCGAATAATCATTTTCTTAGACATATTTTAATGTGATTGCATAAGCAAATTCACTTCACCACGATGAATAATTGTAACTCACTCCTACCTTCAACCTCGAAAGGAAAACTTACGAATTTCTCTACTCATAAATTCATGGTACCCAGAGACTTGTATGAATTAATGATATTTAATGCTGGAGGAAAGTGTCTTTAAAAAGTTTATTCCACAATTGCTTCCTCTCCAGTAATGTTCTATTTGCATGAAATGAGACTGTTTCACACAAAGATGCTCGACACCACACTTAATAAAAGTAATGGGGGCATAAACGTAATGATAAAAGATTGCCTTGAATTGGAGTGTGCGGAAATAAATATTTAACACCCTGTAATCGCCAGATTATGAGAATAATATAAAATTCCGTATCACGAAGCTTTCCTTCGTCATTTACCCTTCACAACTTTTCTTCGCATTGATTTTGGGCATTTTTCCATGGTCGTAGTATTATGTATGTATCTTGAATATAAGACAAATAAGTATAAAAATGTTGAGAAAGTTTTTCATTTTCATTTCTTATTGTAAAACAGACTTTGCATACAAATATTAAAACCTTAATAAAACAGAGAGGAAAGATTTAGCCAAAGTAATTCATACAACATACCTAATCATATTTAATATAATATAGGTACATTATATTCCAGCATTTTCTAGTCACGGACGTTTTATAAGCGAAGCAGAGTAAAATATATTCCAGAATTTGTATCTTTTTATTCAAGTTTTATAAAAGTACTAAATTATATTGTGAATGGGTACTTTCTTTTAGTTTAGAACGAGACTCTTTCCAAAAGTTATTGGGTTCGTACATAAGTAGAACAGCTTTATTACAAATTACTTGAAAATGGAAAATAAATGTATTCTTGACATAGTTTTGAGTGAACCAATTTGTTTTTGAATACGTTTCATCAGTTGAAGCTTATTTTTTATAACTTATCCTCATTGTTAGACGACTTTTTACTATTCTCAGCTGTCATTTCTTATGTTAGAATAATTAGGAACACATTTGAAATTTTTGACATGATTGTTTACACCCAAGTAGCTTCAGTGAGTGTGGATAGTGATTGAATTCGACAAACAACTTGAGTTCTTATTAAATGAATTTATCAAAATGTTTTCTTTTCTTATTGATTTCCATCTGTTACCTATTGAAAAGTTTACGTAGGTAGTTATTTTGATACGAATCTGGTCAGGTAAATTGTACTACATTTGACTAGTATTCTTGTACACACTAATCTTTAGGGATTTAAAAATACAGAAGCTTAAAACGTCAGCCTAATAAATTTCACAAATCTGCAAGTTGCAACTTAAATATTATCAGACAAAGGCAGACGCGATTATTTATCAAATTAATGCATTATTGCTGCTCTGTCTAGCAATAGAAAGGAAAGTACAATTTGAAAGACTTGCTTGGTAGTCTCGGAAAACGGTGAAAAGTTATCATTTTCCAAGGGGTTAATATAGAAAATGTACAGCGGTAGTAGTAGAAGTGTTGTGCTTCAAGCATACTGCTTTCTGACAGCCGCTAGTCAAACCGATTATACGTATGTGTGTGTACATGGGCAGAAGGAAGAAGAGAGTGAAAAGCTGGAAATATAAAACGAGGCGCCCGGTTTTCTACTGCTTCCACTGCCTCTCCACTCTTCTTACATCTGCACAGTGGTTGTTGTAATGATCGATTTTCTCGTGAGCATCTGGCACCCCACGGGTCCTTTTCCTTCAATCTTTCTCCCTTTTCCCTATTGAAAGTCCGTCGAGTCTTTCTATAAAGAGACTTCATGTTCCTTCAACATGTCAGCCATTTTCAAAGAAAGAGTCCTAAAATTTAATACTTTACTTTAAGGTGAGACGTAGACAAAGAAGAGTGGGCTGGTGACTCTTAACACAATTCTTACATAAAAATATACCTACCTGCTGCTTCGATCTTCACCATTAACACCATGCATCACGGCAATCACTCGTTCTAAATCCATCAACTGATAAAAAGGATGACGCAACTTTAAAACTTATAATGTATAACTACGCTCCCAATATCCATCCACGCAGAAGGTCCCTCTTTCAGTTTCAAGACAGTTGAATCATCTTAAATTGAAATCAGGATATTCCATAACATGTATGTGCTTCCTGTCCACTTCGCCTGCCACAGTTGCTTATTAGAACGACTATCTCCTTGACATGAGCTAGGTTAAAACACTGACAACCCGGAATATACCCGTGAATTTCTGCCTACTTTCTAGGAGAAAGCAAAATGAAAGTTATAACTTTGAGCTAAACTGCCGTTCCAAATTCTCCTTCAACAGACATCACTGACAACAATTCATTATATAGAATGTATAAGCTTTCTGCGTTTTACAATGTTTACACATCAGAAAGATTTTTTCACAGGGATCACGACTCGAAGCAAAAAGACGTCGTCAGGGTTGCATGTCCAATTCTGTCATTTCATTTGGAGCCACATCTCCTCTCAACATTTTTGCAGCAGTCGTACAGAGGTTTTTACTTTTTATCTGTAGCAGAAGTTCTCTCCAAACTGCAGATGATTGTTCAACTTATTATACCTCCCTGAAAAATTATCTCTTTTATATACATACGGCGTACGACTCTGCGGAAATCACATTCAGTCGTCTGTTTAGTGTGCCTCTGCTACGGTTGAAATTGTAGAATGTGCTCTTATTTTTATGTGTAAAATCACTCTGTGGTACGTGTGCTTAAATGTGTAGCAAAACGATGAGCTTTTTTAGTTTTGTATATTTTAGTGCCAAATTTACCTAACATTCTATGCATGTGATCAAGAAGAAGTGTATTTATGGGACAAGTGACCGTTACCGTGTTGTTCGATTGATGTCCCATTTCTCGCTTTCCTTCCTTGCTTGGACAATTGATTTGCCCTCTTAATCGTCCCACGCTTTTTTGTTTTACGTGTTCACTGTATCCAAAATTCACACACGTCTTCATTCCTCTCCACTCATCTGCATTCCAATACTACGGAAAGGGCAACGGAAGCTGATAACGTTCTTTGTGTGGTGCTTAGTGGTTTTCTATATGCGTAGGATTACCTGGCAATAAACATTTTTTTGGCCAACACCGTTGAGTGTTTCATGTTGCAAGTTGCAATTGATGCATTCTTAGCTTAACCCATATGTCTACCGCATTCATATTCAGAATAAGTGGTGATACCACTTACTTAATAATTATGGAATGAAAAGCTCATGACGAACGATTTTATTCTATCTAACCTCGCGTTTATGAAACCATTTTATATGGCATCACTAGCAACATACATGATGATGCTTCTAAGCCCTTTTTGCCTCTATTAATCAACACTTACTGCTTTAGCACGTTACATTTGAGTGGCGTTGGCGAGCAACCAGAATTTAAGTCGTTGGTGGACAGGCCTCTGATTAGGCTGATTTAACAGGACCGAAATTGAAAACCGTGAAGTGCATCACTTGCTTCAGTGGGAATGTGGAACGACTGCGTGACCCATCACATCGCCATTCCAATTATCATGTAATTGTTTAGCAAGCCTTCAAGAGGCCGCTCTTAATCTCTAATGTTTAAGGACTCAATTAGTGTAATGAATGTGCATGAATCTGACGTTGATGACATTTTGTCTATAGATTAAATGCAGAAAGTAATTGTATGGATTTTTCTGTAGTATTTGCAATGAGAAAAGCAACTTCATTCGTGCATTCGTCATACATGGTTTTAGAAGGAGAAATAAATCAGTTTCCTTTCAATGTTATTTCCCACTCGGCTAGTGAAGTAAATAAAACAGTTAAGATAAAATATCCATGTATTGTCAACAACGGGAAGTCATTAAGTCATATAATACCGAGAAGTACAACTCTCCTCCTGCAACCTATATCTTTATCTTTTGAATATTTATATGATGCGTGTGATGAAAAGTTGAATAGTCATCGGGCCCAACATAAGAGAAAGTCACAACAAGTAAACGAACAATTAGACAAAAGAGTAGACGTTTGTAAACAAAATAGCTTTGAGTCAATAAATACAAACTTTGGTATAAGGGACTAAAACCCCTATTGTTTGCACATTCTCATCAAGCTATAATTGAAAACATTACGAACTCAAATACTGAACTTTGCTTGAATTCCGCATTAAATAAGTTTCCAGGAAGGACTGAAAGTAGTACAGTTGCAGGTAGTGCAATTTTTTCCTACAGAACTCTGTCGATAATGTCCTATTTCTCTCCAGTTTTTCTTTCTGAGCAGTTTTCGTTTCTTCAAATGTGCACGCTTGCATTCTATTCACGTCAGTGGACTGTTGTGACATATTTTATTCGCTCCGCACTAACACTTCGCCATGCGTTATTATCCTCGAAGCAATTTATAAACAAATTTAGAGTTTTTACGGTAGAAGTGCTGATCAAATCATAAAACATTCGCGTTAAAAACTTTCAGGATATCGGAAATAGACTCATTGGCTAACAAAGCCAGGTAAGTTGACGTTCAAAACTTAAAGGCCAAGACGCATTATTGAGACTCGATGAGGCATTTTGTTGGTAGATTGGGTAAAAAAAAAATTCGGGTGGCTTTAGGGAACATGACTCAGTATGCTATCACTGGGATACAGTAGAATGGGATTTTTCATCCGCATGAAGACATTTTATGGGAATAGCGTTATTTGTTGTCCTTGTATATTAGGAGCAGAGGTATTAGGTAAGTTGCCGGCAGCAGTAAGTGTACAAGCAGATAACGTTCAAATGGTATTGACTTGGCGATGGAGAGAGGAAAGTCGACAAAAGCGAAGAGAGAAAAAGAGTGAGCACATCACACGTACTCTCCAGTTTTTTCATCGCCCGCTGACTGTTATAACGATGATGATCGCGATAAATACATACGTCAGCGACGATACTAGTAGACAAAGTAGAAGTGGAAAGAAATATTTATATTGTCTTGTCACGTTTAGATAGCGACACGACGGTTAGGACTTTTTATCCAACGAGTGATAGACTCAAAAAATTGAAAGAAAACATCTACCTACGTTAGACAAATCATCATTTTCTTAGTGATTCTCAAGGAGCTACGAGTGGTTCCTATCGTATAAATTTTATTAATAAAAGGTAGAGAAAATATAGTGTTTAAAGAGGCATTGATTGCCGCAATCCAGATACATACAACGAACTTTCTACGACGTGAAACCAATGCAGAACCTAGAACAAATGAGGACGAAGCAAGTGTTTGATTATGAAACTGCTAAGTGACTGCTTAGATGCGAAACAGGAACTGAAACACCCTTATTGAAGGATGGTTTTCCCAACACCTTAGGCTTTATGGGTAAAACAAATGCATTACCAAATTATTGAATCAATGGATTCCACCTCTATGAAGTTGGTTTATTGGAGTTACTGAAAATAAAATGTATTAAAAGGATAATCCGCCGTTTTTATTAGTCTTCTACGTTATGTAGGAATTCTTTGTTTGCACATCTAACCTGCAATAACGGCCTAAATAATAATAACTTATTGCTAAAAGAACACTTTCAACCCAAGCTGATTCATATACGGAAATTAGCAGAAGAAGTTAAATCTTTTTGTTTCAAACATAATCAACTTTCATCTTAGTCAAGTAAATCAGATCAAGATTTATACTTTCCCCCTGTTTCTCTGCCAGAATTTTCTTGACCAACTCAGAATATTATTAAGTATGTGTAAGGGTTATTATTTCTTGTACCTGGGTGTTGCTGCAAGACAGGATTTACTTAAGAGTCTTTATAACTTATTTCACTAGCAAGACATACACCAAAGAGCAGAATTCGTATGTGATGTATGTTTACGTTTAGCGGTTCTCATAAATTCTGACCCCTGTTGATGTATTTACTGAAGGAAGTACATAGAACAAAGTACGCCGTTATTTTTCATGTCTCATTGAATGTAGGGCTGCTGGTTAACACTTACTACGGGAGTTGTGAGCAAAAATTCGCTTACTTATTTCACGTCAAAATCGAGCATACTGCTGACGAAATAAAGGTAAAAATATGTCTACATCCGAATCAGAAGCAATTTATTTTGGTCTAGTATTTGTTTTTGTTGAAATTGCACACAATAATAAAAATGTTGCAACTATAAACGCGCTATTGCAAATCAGATAAATTCCACCTTCCTCGTTATTAAAGTAAATGGTGACAACGACACCTTACTGGTACTTCCCCGTTGTGCTCGATGATGAGAAATATTTCATTGGGGCCAAACAAAGGAGGCAAATAAGGTCATGAAAAGCAAGTCTTATTATTAATTCAGTATATTAAATTATCTGACATTATACTGAGGTCAAGTTTTCTTTTCAATCATACAACTATGAAAATATTCATTTAAATGCACACTTTCTCAGAGAGAATAACAGATTTTGTTTTGCTGAGTCTGCTTTGCACATTTTTCGAACATGAATGGTAGTCACTAACGTAGCGTAGCAGGAAGCAGGCAGACTGTAGAGACATGTTGTTGGGAGAAAGAAGTTTTTCCGCTTCTTCCAAGCCTAACTTACCAATAACCTAAGAACTCAGACGAGATAAATGGCGAATGTTAGTTATAGTCGGCGAAGGAAACTGAGTGGAGGCCTGCTCCTAAATCCTACGCAGTCCGTGCTAGACATTCCCTAATTCGTGACTGATTAGTTATACACCCTGTCTCTACACTGATTCGTATTTCAGAAGAATAGTAAGGTTGAAAAATCTGCTCGTGTTCACATTCACTTGGTTAGTGTAACGAATGAGCCAGCACAACATTTAATAGCGAACATTATTGCAACTCTCTCCATCTACAGCCTCATTTGGCATGTAAGCAGCCCATAAGTTTGTTATGAAACGTTAATGTCGATATGATTTTGCTTTGCTCTATTTTAGTACATCGAGACAACAATGCAGACATGTGACATGCCATCACGAGATTGCTGTCGTTGTATGATTACAGTGATTTAGTGCATAACGGGTTATCGAATAAAATACATAATATCAAGGGGAAATCTAGAATCTAGACTAGTTGTGTAAGCAACCATTATAGGTTCTGATAAATTCACGAGTCTCTTAACTCCCTAATTTTAACGTTCCATTTAAACCAGACGATATCAGACGAAACTGTGGTGGGGAAGTGAACAAGCACTAGATAACCCTCCAAAAACAAACCGACAAGCCATACCAGTAAAATGACCACAGAAACAATATTTGTAATTTACCACGGTCATGCTACATTACATTGTGTCCATTTTCTCACTTCTACTTTATCATTTTCTTCTATTAAGTAGGAAGTTAAAACACATATTTTATGTAGGAACAGTTCATGTCAAAAAAAGGTTTGTACAAAACGTCGTTAACAAAATACGGTGCCATGGATCATCATGATTTCCCTATTTAACTAAAGCGGTTTCAGAGTTCTCCGTTTGTTATTCAATGTTAAAAGGCCACAACAGACATTCCTTCTGTTTATCAAGTATTATTTTTTATTCGCCCGGCTAGCACAACCCGTGCTTTCTATCATCAGCGAAAGCGGCACTTGCGGAGAAATTGTGCACGGAAAGGAAAGTAAGCAGCAGTTTTTGGAGAAAGCGAGCTAAGCCAAGAATAGTGTGGAGTTGTCGTAGTAAGTAAAAGTGGTAAGACCAGCAGCAATGCATTTCGTGACAGCAAGATAGTTGTAGTAAATGCCAGCGGTTTGTTTTCATGGAGACTCCGAGGCTAACGTCTTGCACACAATATAATACATACGCGTATTATCGAAAAATATTTTATAAGCATACACATGAATGGAAGAAACGTGGGCAAGATGCAGTAGTGAGGAGGGAAGCCTGGTAAGCAGGAGCCAGTTAAAAAGAACATTCGAGGTGTAGATTGCCTAGCCAGATACATGTTCGCTCTACCAATAAAGGCTCCTACCATCAACCAACAACTCACTTTCTCCTTCGTAGTAGTGGTAGTAGTAGTAAAAGTAGTAGTAGTAAGCTGTGTGTGTTCAGTGTTCAGCGTTCAATTTTACCGACCCAAAGCTTGCGTGTATACAAAATATGAATTTCTTTTTTCACTCTTTCCATTTTTTGGAAGCTAGAAGTAAAATTACAACGGACATTCTAAATATCAAAACCGTGAAAGCTTCCCGTATGTATGAATAAGATTATGCTTTCGAGTAAAAATCCCCCTCTTCTGCCTTCTTTTTATTTTAAGCAAAATTGATGCATTCTGGTTATAATGTGTACTAAAAGTCGTACGTTCTTTGCCTGTTCCTCTGGCGCACAAGCTAAACGCATTTTATACACATAGTTATTATGAAGCATGACTTCATGCTGTCCGCCCCTACTATTATTGTCCATGTTCTTTTGCTGCAGAGAGACAGAAAAAGGAAAAAAATGCCCTGTTTCCTTAATCGAATACATATTTGCAACTCGGCACCATCATCACTATCACATCTCTCCATCTCAATATTCCAGCTTGGAATAACCCCTGTCAACTATTATCATTGAAAGCAAACACGAGTAGAGAGGAGAAAAAAACAGTTACCAAATAGAATTCACGACAACTTATGTATTTTATGTTCTTGTTTTTACTATTATCATTATTTTTATAACATTGCGTCCTAAACGAAGAAACACCGGAAAACAGAGAAATAGTGTTTCATTCACCATGGTCTATTTCAAGCTTCCTCCCTCTACCAGCGTGTTATTTATTCCTTTCGTTCCTCCCTTGGTCTGCCGAGCTACATACATATCACCAATAATGATAAAAGTACTAAAAATCACAATCATCTGGATTACAAGCCACATATAAAGACAAAAATTCCTATAAACGTAACAAGGATAAAAAATGGCCGCTGCCAGTAAAATATCAGTCGTGTTGGTAAACTTTTACCCCATTTTATCTACTTTGCTCATATAATGTCAAACTGTGAGGGTCAGTAACTTATTTCGTCGTTGTACGTAACCGCACTAGACTTACGATCCACATCCCATACGCTTTGTATGAAGAAAGCAGACCATTTTCGTATTTTAATGCGTGCCTGGTGTGGGCTTGGCCTGCAATGGATGTCAAAAATACATTAAGCTAAAAACGTATAGATTTTTGCATTTGATCAAAATGTCATATGATACACAAGCGCAGGATCAACGTGAAACTGCACTAACAAATTCGTATAATGTAACTTTTGTAGGCTTATGTCAAATGCGTTTGGTACACCAGACAATAACCTTTTTACTCCACCGTATTAAAATTTTGGCAGTGATGCAAGACTGTTCCTGCTGAAATGGAAGTGCTAATACCATTGACTGACACTTCTACATGGTCGATGGAATATTTTGCTTGTTCGCTGTTCCAGGAATGAAAGAGACTAATTATTAATTATCATTGGTTTGGATCTGTAGATGAATATTCAATTAGGTCATACTTATTTTTAACTCTTCCCGCGAACTCCAGATGTTGGCCATAATTAGAGAATAGCATGCATAAAACTTCATGCAGGAGTAAATTAATTAGATCCAAGGATAAAATTCACGATAGTTGCCAGAGACGCCATTAATATTATTTGATGCGAATGTCATGTATCATACATCAAATGACATTCATGCATGAAACCATGAAACAATTCGACATACTAATGTTATTTTGCGAAAATTCTTCTTTCATTTTTTAAAAACAAAACACTTATAATTAAATAATGTTCAAGCTAATAGCAACTTTTAGTATTACTGTTGAAGATTTCGTCGCATTTGTATGCGATTTAAAAACTTTCTTAATTTCTGATTTCGCGTTTTGCTATTTGTTATTTATAAAAGAGGAAAATTACAGTTTACTGACAATGAAGAAACATTGGATGTATTAGGGATATTTTGTTTTAAAATACAATGGGCGTGCAAAAAATGGTAGATAAAAAAGTCAGATTTGAGCAGAGTAAAATAATAATGTCATGCGAATGAGCCACATGGAGAGGGCATTGCCAACAGCATTGTGAATCGATCGGTTGAGGCTGACTCGTCATCATCATCAGATAAGTAGTAGGAACAGATTCATTCCCTTCACTACATGAACTTGTTCTATTTTGCTTTGTATACTATACATATACGATATACGTTTCTCTTTCCATTTCACTTTTCTCTACATGAACGTTTCTAACCAAAAAGTGGTAATGGAAGTAAGTGAAGCTCTTCGTACACAGTGCGGCAGTAGTTTATCTCCATTGGTCGAGTTGGGGTTTTTTCAGCATACACTAACTTGTAAGAAGAACGTACTGCGAAGAAAGCGACTGGATAAAAATGGGTTGAAACATCAAAGAAAATCTCTGGTGAAAGCTTCAGCTTTCTACTCATCCACTCCCGACACAAATAAATAACAAATCATCTTCAGGCAAAACGAAGCACTTGTGACGGACTGCACATATTCCCTACACATAAAGCAGGAACAAGGAGTTTCTCGAGAAAGTGGTTGGTGCATCGCCAAAAATGTACATTGCTTTGTAAACAGTTCTTTCCTTGCCGCACCAACAAACTGCCAGAAATGGAAGGGCACTATCTCTGAGAACACCAACACGTTGGAAGTAGGAAGGAACAAAAATGAAATATTAACTTGCTTTCACCTAGATTACAGAATTGCATGCAACGAGTGTAGAAGCTGAAGTATACCAAAATGCTTATTTTAGCTATTTCTTCAATTATAAAATCATTCTCCACTGTCGTTATAATATTACGTTCATATCTGTTAACACAAACCGTGTATTATTTGTTTTAATAGGTCACGTGTATCAAATGACATCCATAACAAGTTTAAAGTTACAAAGATTTAGACAAGATGACGTTGGAGAGAACATTTTTCATATAAGTATGTCATTAATTACGATATAAGTATTATTGTACATACATATAAGTATTATCATGTCATTTAGATTTACTAATGGACTCACCATTCACTAAAAATGGAACCTTCCATTACTGATTCACATAAAATTAATATCAATCGAATAAAATATTTCAATTCTTGTAAAGTTCTTACTTAACCTTAACTATGTACACCTTAATACATAGTTACCCATGTTATTATTTAAATATTTAACTATTGTCACAGAAGTCAAATACAAGGTCCTCCGTTCATCTCAAAGTAACCTTCAGCCACAAAATGGTATTTTCAAATGTCTGCATGGTGTCAGCTTTGTGAGATGATGCATATTATTTTCATATTATCAGTAGTTTGATAAGTACGTTAGTCAGAAGCAGTGATGATGGTACATGGCGTCACACAAAATGCTTCGTCAAGCTGAACTTGGACGTGCGTGCATGCATAATATTCTTCTCTTTCCCAGTTTCCTGCAGTACTATATTGTCGTACATGCGTGTCATGCTGACAGTAGGGAAGTGTACTGTGTTAATGAGACTTTCTCGTCTCTTTCTCCCCTATCTTGCTTAAATGTGCTCCTCACTTATTATAATAAAAGAGAAAATAATGGCAGATAAAAAACTCATTTCAATTTTTCCACAACTCATGTCTCCATCCATGTACACATTCGTAATGCACAAATTTCAGAATACATTTCTCATGCTCATCGCACGCCGTTATATTTTGTGTAAGAGTAATATTGTTACACAGATACATTTGTAGTTTGTATCCTATTATTTTGCGTGCATTAAAAACCCGAGACTTGACTTAAGTGTTACACAATGAAATGAGGTAGAAAAACAGACTGGCTGACGGAAAGAGAAAGCGAGACAGATTGAAAGGAGAGCAGCAGTAAAGTAAAGATTGGCTGCAAACAGTTCCCAAGTTGGAAGAGCTAAAGGAAAAGCACTAGAAGAAAGTTGTGACGTGGCACGCTTTTATTATTAGTATATGTAGAAAAATATCAAAAATGCCTTTTACATCATCATCTTGTTCGAGACAAGTTAGAGACGAGTTGTTATGCTTTCATTTCATCATACCCATTGAATGTAAAAAATAATAGCAGTGGAGCTACTCGTTAACTCCGCCTTTTGTTTCTGTCAAGACTGTAGCAGCATCAACAACATACCAAGATATAATGCAACTCCGAAGCGCCAGGAATGGATTTTCTGGAGTACGGAATATGGAAAGAGTTGTTTCTGATAAACGTAAAGATTTTCCATCTCCTCTCTCTCTCACTCACTCACTTCTATTCACTTTCCAGAAAATTTAACGAAGATTGATGACTGTGACTGCTGCTGCCTTAAAATGTGCTTGGATTCTGTTAGCGAAGATATTACCTGTGTGTAATCTTAATATTATAGAACCAAGAATGGATATTAAATTTCAGACCTAGAACGATGTCTGGAGTATGTAAAAGTTTATCAGCGAAATGGGTACAACATTTTTTCTAAAAACGTGCTTTCACTCCCGTGAGGTTGTGACGATTTAACAAACTTCAAGATAAGTTTGCTGGTATTAAAATCCCATCAATAGGTCCCATCAGAGTCTTTTATTGTAAAGTTATTAGAGGTTTACATAAAAATGTGGTTTTCGTGATGATACTCTCTTTAGCAAGAAATTTCTCTGAGATTTGCGCACATCGAATGTATACATTTGCATATCTAAGCCAATAATCCATTCGTAAGTTCATACAGTCTTCTGAGCAAAAATGGCCCACATAGAAGAATATTTTTATGTAATTGTTAACAGACGAGACTAAAATTGTATCAAATATTTCATTTGTCTTGCCTTTAAAATTAGCACCATGTTCGTGTAAAATGCTCAAGTAAAAGTGACGTGGGTTGCGAAAATCTCAGCCATTTATCACTTTTGCTGATCGTTTACAAAATAGACGGCCATCCTCAGGGAGCATAAATATTAATGAAATGTGTAAGAATCATTTGAAAAACTGCATCCGCCAACTGCTACGTACAAATGTCTCACAGGAACTCGTTATCTCTCTAAAAATTCCTTGAGGTTTAGGTCTTACACCTCGTGTGATTTGGTAAAATGAATGGGTCATTTGCATTTAGTTCAATTTTCCATGAAAATTATGCAAACCTGACATAATAATAAAGGTTTCAGTCCCTAAAATAGAGATTCTAATAACAAGGAGGGTAGTCCATGACAAAAATTGCTTGGTTGCTATTTCTGCAAGTGTGTTACCTTTGTTTATTATTGCAACTAGGTGAAAAGTTTACCATAACAGTTTTTAAAGTCAAGATTTTGTACAAGACAACGACATCTCCATAGGAAAGAAAGAAATTTAACGTGTGAAGTCGTCATGTGTCGAACTACTTGTCATGTTTATAATAAATATTCTCCTGTTAATAAAACTTTTGAAAAATGTTCTGCAATATTAAAAATATTTTGAAATAAGATTTATGGATAGAAATTTAATGTATTCGTGGAAGATAGTATTCCATTTAACAAGCAAAAATAGACATTGTGTTGTTTTTTGAGAAAACTGTTGGTTACCCGGATTTTGCTTTACAAGATATTCGCATTCCGGAGCTTTTTCATCCACAGAAATAATGTTTCTTCAAAAACTAATAACCGCAAGTTCCATTACTGAAGAAGAGAACTGAGACGAAAAGAGTAGAAGCTAAAAGTATAATCCAATATGCATACATTTGACAACATTTTCGTTCTCTGACTGGATGATACTTTTTACCAGTCCGCAACCAATTTTGACTGAAGTGGATAAATTTTCATTCATTGCCGTCCAAAAATATTGCGCATCTTCAACAGGAAAATAGGACATCACACTGAAACCACTTGGATTGCCTTCGAATGTACAAAAGTGTAGAGTAATAGTGTCCGTAACGCATTAGTTATTTAAGAAGCCAAGTGCTTAGGCAAATCTGGGGGCAAATGTTCTGTAATGAGTGTCAGAATATTTGGTCCTTTCGGAAGTGAAGGCTACAAGGCTACAAGTGAGTTTGTTATATTATTTGAGCAGATGGCCAAGGGCAAACAGAATCATGCAAACAGAATGACGAAGATTATAATGACGATGATCCATGTCCCAACAATGTCTCCCTGTGAACCTATTAAGAGCAGAAAAAGAGAGCAGAGAAACGACATAGCGTTATTCTGCGATAAGTGCAACATTTCTCTGCCAAGGACCACAACTGTGCACAATTGACAATTCTCCAGAGCGCAACTCATCTTATGCTAAGGTTTTGCTAAGCGTGTTTCTTCATACATAGAGATAAATATAAATAAATATAGAAAAGGAGACAGGCAGATGGAGGAAAAGTGTAGGTCTATACTGGCACAGAATAATAATACAATACAGTCATAATGCCTCCATTTGTTGTATGTGTGGTTTTCCTGTTACCACTGGCAGTGATACTCTCGCAGAAATATGAGGCTCTTCTCACTGGCAACGGCTACAGCGAGAGTTTGTGATAACGAAAAAGCATCACTCTGCATAATATGAATTTAGAGAACGAAGAGAAAGTGAAAGTTCTACTGAATTTTAACTGCTGTTGATACTGACTACATTATTTATAATACATGTATAATGTTGAATGTATGTATGATGATGATGATGAATGCCCTGTGATCCTAAAGGCTAAGCTGCGCATGGGTTTCTCACGTTTGTTTTAAAGTCTACAAAACAAAAATTTACTTGCGTAGTTTACTTTTACTGTCTACTTATTTTATAAAATTACATTATATCATTATAACTACAACAAGACGTCATTCTATTTTAATGGTTGATTTTTATCGTCCATTTTCTATCATCATTTGTATATAACGCAATTCGCAAATAGGTTTTTAACGTCTCAACTTCGAATAGTGGAATATTGAATATCAAATGATTTTGATGGTCCATCAATGATGGGGCGAGCTCGTTCACTTTTTATTTGCCCTGAAAGTCAAACATTTTAACCGGGTTCGATAACAAATTCTGTGTCCATAAACTTTTTTAATATTTTGAATTTGGAGTGAACGAAAATTAGGTCATGTTAACAGTGTATTTCTACGGTAGAAATTTTACCCGTAAGAAACAAATGGGGAGTCTTCAACAACCACTTATACGAACGCGCTGTCTCTATAGTAGACTTATGTTATCATTATATTAGCAAGAATATATTTCGTTGTTGTGAATAAATTGTATACACAAAAAAAGAAACTGGGGCAATCTATCATTGAAATACGATTCTTTACGAGAGGAAAGGTTTATGACACATGCTTTTATTTTGCACGCCTTGCACTTTTATTACCCTTTGAAACGGCCGAACTACCAGGAATAATTAATGTGAAATAGCGATGGCCAAAGTGCGTTAAATATACATATTCATATTACGTTGTAATCACTAATGGTTAATTGGCCATCGCTCTTTCATAGTAATTATTACGGGTAACAACCTTATTTTTTTATTAAAAAAATAATGGGAATCGTACGTGACTAAATCACTAAATGACAACCCATCAATTTTAATGCTTCCAAGAAAATATTTTATCGTTATTGGACAGAAAATATCTTTGCGGCTCAAACGTATACATTATGCATACAAAAGTCGTACTTCAACATGTATTTTTTCAGAAGTTTATTTAATAATATTTTATCAGTCTCTTTGATTTGAACCCCTTCTTTTGCTTTGTTATTCTCTTTTCAATAGTGTTGGGAGTACTTTGTTGGTGGAAAACATTCATTCGACTAGTTGGAAAAAGGACAATTTAAGTGAGACTAAGTGAAAATGGCTGAAAAAAGTGAAATTTCCCCTTCACTTGCAATTATTTTGCCAAAGGATTTGTTATTCGAAAACCATCCACTGCCCCGATTAAAAAACACTTCAATAGGAAAACTACAGTGGATTGAACTAATCAAACAGTATTATCCTCAAGTGGTAAGGATTTCTTAACTTTTATAGCTCACATTGGTGAATCTACATGATTCACAATTTGAATTATAAATGTTGAAATTTAAAACAACATAATTTAATATACTTTTAAACAGTTTGAAGCTATCAAACGTGAAGATTACACCAAAATATACAAAATGGCGTTTTATAGGCCGGATATGCAACTAGATTTTGAATTATTGGAATCAACTGTAAGTGAGGACAATTTAATGATATGTTAACCTGATTGTACTCACAATCAGATGTTAATTTAAAATGAAATTGACAATATAACACTTTTCATTTAATTTAGGTTGAGAACTTCTTCAAGAAGTATAAACAGCCCCCGCCGTATAAAAAATATGTAGCCGTGCTGGTGAAAATGCCCGTGCCAAAATCCACGGAAAAAAAAATTGGGGAATCCATCAAGATTTATTATGGCAATGTGCTTCTGACTAATGGACATGCACCCAGTGTTCAAGATGAGGAGATTCATTCACCTCCGCCTGCTCGTTCCCGTGAGCCATTTCTTCCCCCTCCGCCTCGACCCCGGACCCCAGGTGGACCACCACAGCTTAAACTTCCGAAGCTACTACCAATGGTAATTTAATTTATTGTATCTGTCTCGTCGCGAGGCTCTTTCAAATCTGTCTATCTCTCACTCTTCGGCTTACTTTTTGGCATTTTCACTGACAGCATCATTGAAAAGTTCAAAGTGTGATCCTTGGGTTTCGTCAGATTATGGTCCAGTCACACAATATCTCTATTCTCTAAAGACAAAATACTATCGACAATCGACACGACAAAGTTATAATTATAAAACTATTTAAATTTAAAGTGTTTCAAGTGTTTCATTAAACACCTTTTATTTAGCATTGAACAAAATTAAATACATTCTTAAAAATGTCTCAGAACTTACAGGTAATATAAATAGTACATATACCTAATGTGATATCGGTAATTAATTCAGCAAATTATTTTAACCATTGACTCTACAACCCGAAATCCGACATAACTTAAAAGGCAGAAATGCGTTCTTTGAGGATTTTTAAGAACCGGCCGGAGTTGGCTGAGTTTAGCAAAAGTATTGAATACGGGAATGTGTCGTTTTATACTACTAGTGTTAAATTAAGATGTAAAAGTTAAAAGTTTTGTTTGGTAAATATTTAGTATTTGTTTTACAGAAAAAGGAAAATGAAACCGCTGAAGCCTGTGATGTATCGCGGAAGGATCGAATCACAGTAAAATTACTTAACCAGTATGGCCATAAAACTCTTATAAAAATGAAGATGGACGATGAGTTTTTCAAAGTAATGAACGTCTACAGCCAACGCCATGTAAGTATATTTATGCGATCCTATTATCTATGTATAACCTAAAATATGCTTATCCTGCGGTTATGTTTCGTGCAGTCCACAGTTACAGGTTTCAATATTAGTTAACCATATCTTTAATTACAGAATCTTCCGGTCCACACGGTAAGGTTTTTGTGTAATGGTCGTCGCATTTCGCCTACTGATACTGCAAGACAGGTAAAATTAGATACTCTTTCATTAACTGATACTGATAGTGGGAGGGGTTTAAATTCCTCTCAAAAGTCTACTTCTAAAGTCTAAAAGTTTCGTCTTTTACTTTTCTAACTGACGCATTTTATAGTTGGACATCACAGAGAATGACTCAATCGAAATTTATGAAAGGCAGACTGGCGGGGCGGCGACTTAACTAGAGAAATATCATGTATTATGAAACTGGCCGGACAGCTGGACATCAATGCAAGATAGTCTAGAATTACAGCCTTTTCTGCAGTATATATGTATAATATAACTGAAACCACTTTCAATTAGTTATTCAATGCTTTTTAACTTATGTTACTATGTTACGAATTCTATATATTAAACGTTCAAAAGCTGGCTAGCATTTGTGAGAAAAAAATGTTTTATTTTTGTTATCACACAGAGATAGGTACGTGCTTGGTTATTGCCTACTACTACTCACATAAGAAGAGGAATGAAGAAAAAAAAGAGATAAGAATGACTGCTTGTGCTCCATTAGTGCACCGAATTATTATTTGTTGAAAGCTATATCATTCTTCTTTCTACGTGTTTACTATACTGCTTAATATCATTTTATGCTGCAGTCGCAGCTTCCAAAATAAAGCAGAATGAGCATTATTTTTCGAGTGAATGTGCGTAAAAGACGACGTTCAAAAAAGCGCAAGTTGTTCAGACGGTAATAATCTCCTGGTTCCAATTGAAATACTACCACCCCTCAGCAGTTTGCAAACGTAATCATAGACTTACTGGGAAAAATATAATTGTCATGGAAATGTCGACAATCTTCTCTGCCCTTTGTACCTCTCTTCTTCTTGATACTATTTCACTTTTGTTCGCTCCAATGTGGGCACTAGGCTAAACAGCAGTGAAAAAATGGAGATAGGAAAAGTTTATTTTAGCTTCGTACCGCACAGGAAACTACCAAGAATTATCAGGTTTTCTTCTCTCAGATATTGGGCTCTCACATTTCATTTTTAAAAGATATATACTAATCATAAACTGGGCTTGAATGATTATGTTCATGTTGAGTATTCTCTAAAAATATCAACCAACGGATAGGAGAGTAAAGCTTTTCATGTTGGGAGTGGGAGTAGAGCGATGATCAGCCAAGTCATAATGTAGCTGTCATATTACAAAGGAGATACATATTTAAACAATCGCAATGGAGTTGAGTATCGGGAAAAATCTCCTTCGCCCAACTATTCGCTCAACAAGAACACGAAGCGCGTACCTTTAATGTAATCTTCTCAAAATTCAATTTATGTTCTGAAACCAGGATCCCTGCAACAGCGTGAGTGGGCAGAGGAAGCATCAAGCACGGACCATGCCATAATGTCAGACGAAACGGTTGAAGATGAGTGGTGGTTGCTGATTCATCTTTTAGTCATTTAGATGACGAGATAATTTTATTAATGCAAAAATAGAATACATCCTTTGTGTGCGCACGCGGAGGAAAAGCGTTCCTCTTTCTTGGAGAAAGTCGGAGCGCTTGAGTGGACTGTATAATTACATTTACATAAGAGTGACCAGCGAGCGAGCGACATGCTAATAAAGCATAGGATGAGGAAAAGTAAATAAGTCGAGTTCTTAAAACGAGAAGTCTTTTTTCTTTCAGAGGTAGCATATATCTATGCCAAAGTAAGTCTCACGGGTGGCTAAAATTCTGCTCACAAAAACGACTGACCATTTTTCACTGCAGTGTCAATCAAGCTGAATTATATGTAATGCATAAATAAAATGTACATAGCAGAAAGCGGAAAGGGATTGTGTTAAGGAGGGGAAGAAGTGAAAAGTTTGACAAGAAGATTGTTTGGAAAAGCTCAAGAATAAAAAATTCTGTTTCTCCTCAAGCGTTTCCCCAATCCTCTTGAACAAAATCAAAACAGTTAAAGAAGCGAGAAGTAAGAGGAGAGAAAAGGAGTATTAAAGTTGGACATTTTAAACAAAAAGTCTCACTGTTGTTACTACAGCGAAAATGAAAGTGTGAATGGTTGTGTTGAGAGACTAGTCGTAGCAGTACTCTGTCCACCGAGTTCCTTGTGCGTATGTATCAGGGAAGGACGAGGCTAAGACAAAGCCAAGTTTCACTTCCCTTTTCAGGGTTTCTCCCCATTTGGCTACTTTTCTAGTCTTGTTACTGTTGCGCCAAAAAGACAAGAGAATACAAACACGAGAGAGACTTGAGTAAAAAACTTTTGGAAGCTACAAATTCCATCAAAAAGTTATTCTTCAGCAAGCTGAAAAATATACTTTTCTCCTTTCTGAGTTGTGTGTGCCTATGCGGCTTTCTGAATGGTAAATGCTCCTTGCTCTACTCATCTCTTACCATTAGAAAAATACATCGCATGCAATTCACTGAATGCTACCCGAAGGGAAAAGTCCTCCACTTTCAGTGTTGTGGTAAAAAAGAAACACAACATAAGCCGTGTAACGTTAATCTTCAGTGTTCGCCGTATTCGTATCTACTATCCCACTACTGCCGCTGATTCAGGGACCTCCAATCTTCCTCTCTGCTCTTTCTATAGCGGCAACTACTCAACCATAACTCTCACAAGATAAAGAAAGCATCTTTTCTCTCCCTTACTTATTATGGTTACGACAAAATGAACCATTGTTTTCAACAAATTTCCACATACACAATACAATATTAGACCCCATTTCCAAATATTATTCGAAAAGCACGAGATAAGTAGGATGAAACTTTTTTATCGTGTACAAACTTAAAAATAACAAAACGTGTGTAAAGAAAGCAAAGCGACACTTTCCAATCTTCAAAACACTCCCACCATTCTCTTGCAATTGTAAATTCCAAAATCTAGTAATTCACCAACTCCAGAAGTTGTACGTGTACGTGTTCAAAGCATAAATGCGTGTTTTTCGTCTCTAGTGTCTCTTTCGGCGTAAGAAAGGCTCAATCGGTCCTCTTTGCTTCTCCATCCTTGTCTTTCTAGTTACTTTGCTGTGTTTGAAAAGGTTTGTTAAATGTCACACCGAGCTTAAAGTTATTAAGCAAAGTCGCGTAAGGAACTATTAACGTTCTCTTTAGTACTATCAACTGGTTACTTGGGACTCGGATCATAATAATACGAAGAGTCCTACATTTTATCTTCCATTGTCCTTTAGCACCGCCGCAAATATCATTTGTGGAATCATTTCCTGTGAATTAAAAATACCTATACAACAAATTAACATTTTTCATCAACGCGAAACTACCCGAAGTAATAATAATCATAAGAAACGACCTTATTTTCCCGCCTTGTATAAACAAAGAGAATGATGGCATCTATAACACTTGGACTTTATACGAATGGCGTGCACCATTTACTATGGGCGATTGAGCATGTTCGGGAGAAACCAAAATTATCTGCACGGGAAATTACGACCTGAACTACGCACAGCATTTTCGGCCAAGCCTTCGTAGAGAGCGAAACTGGGTGTAGGAAAGTGAAGTTGTAGAAGAATCATGGGAACGAACTTGAGGGAGGTAGTAAAGTGGGCACTGCATAGCTTTTGTCGGTCACAATCACATCATAGTAGCACCATATTTGGAAGAGCATAGAAAGCGGAGTTAGTTAGTCCGTGCAAGTTTCCTTTTCTTCTGTTGATATCTCTTATCACCACCATCATCATCACACATTGCATCGGTTGGCGGTTCGTTCTGCTACGAATCTATCTTTCCCCAGACACTTTACCATCACCATGAGAGTAATTTGTAAACCCAAGGACTAAAACATCCATTTTCATAGATGAAGTTGTAAAAATTTCGAGAATTTTTCTTCAACTCCCGAATAATATCGCAAGCGAATGCTCCAAATAAGTGCGGCAACGCAGTTAATCAATGAACTTGCTTAGGTTAGATTGCCCAATTCTCGCTTTGAAGCAGTAAGTGGGAACAGGTATGCATATAATTGGATCGTAGAAAGGAGAATTGACAGTGTGAAAATACCTGGTTCACAGGCAGGGCATGAATGTAAGAGGAAGGAAACTCAAACTAAGCAGCAGTGTGAAATGAATCCATGACTCGACTCAAGGCTGGATCTGTATTTGTATTCAGCTGGACTGAATTTTAGTTTCGAGGTTGAGCTTTCTCAATAACACTTCAACTGAAGAGGACATAAAAAAGTTTCCTCGTTAATCATGTAACATTGCACTGCAGTCTTTATATCCACTCCAATTTGATTTCAATGGTATTATTAAACTAAACAAAATAAATGAACACTGGAAACATTCATGTGCTGTTTCGGAAAATAATTATAAAGTATAATTGCAGTCGGGAGAGTGCTCAAATTTTTGGGAATATATTATTTTCCTGCACTCAATCCTGCCAGCCTGGCAAGAACTGGTGCGACTACTACAATCAACGCCATCGCAATATTCCATGAAAAGAGAAAGGTTCTCGGTTAGATCATTACTTGGCTCTGCGCCATCCTTGATCTAATCTCTGTCATAAAAGGGGAAAATGATTTGTCGATTTATTACCTACATAGTAGGTGTGTGCCATACATAATAGAACAGGTTACACTAGTTTAATTTAGTGGCATAAATGTAGACGACACATCGGTTCATTTCTCCTATATTTTGCTAAATTACTGCAGTGTGACAAACAGATTCGACGACATTTACGCCACCACTCAGATTTCTGCAGTCGGAATCATGAAAGCTATGAAAAGTTGGTGGGACAGAGAATAAAAGTAGGATCGAACGGGAAAATGTTTCGGGTGACCCACCACTAATTATCATGAGAGGTCTACGTAGCATGTCTGTACGTCTGTCGATTGGTCGCCAATTATGCATTATGCGTATTATCTAGCTCTGGCACACTCCTGTCATAGTATTTATTTACTTCTCTTTACTCTACCAGTTCTTATCCCTAATGAAAGTCTCTATTGTTTTCTTGAGTGAGTGAATCTATTCAATTTGCTTCTCTATACATTTGAATCTGCAAAAGTGAATGAATGAGCTGTCCAATTGTAATCCTGTTGGAAGTCAACCTACTATTTAAAATAATCATATACTGTCACTAAAGATTTCATATAACTGCATAAAGTTTGTAGTTTGCATGCTCTGGGCTAGAACGTTATTTAAAAGTCAAAAGCACACGCTCGTTCCACACCCGATTCTGAGTTTTATGTAGAAAGTTATCTTAAAACGGAAATAAAATGAAGGACTTCAGGTACTTTTCTCATAATTCATTTTTCATAATTCCACACATTTTATAACTTTTTACATCCACGGTCCACAGGTGCTGTACTTGTCACCTTTCACTTGATTAGACCATTGTATACATAGTTTTGAACCAGTACTCTACCACGACTACTCCAGTCCCATTAGGGTATGCTCAAAACACAAATGCAAAGCAACCTAAAATGACCGCCATAAGTTAGGCATTATTAAAAATACTGCATTCCACCCAAATTCCGGTCAAAGGTTATTTAAATTTGTAAAAACCGAGGAAACTGCTTAAATTTTGTAGCGAGACAAATCGCATATACTTGAAAGCCCTTACCTTTGTTTATACTATCACTTCCTTAAATACATAAACATGTCCAAACAAACCAAACTTTTAACATTTGCATCCCAAAATCGCACTTCCATCTGTGAAGCATCGCATAAAAGAAACAAACAGTTCAAAAACAAA
This sequence comes from Cyphoderus albinus, assembly GCA_021029165.1. Taxonomy (NCBI): domain Eukaryota; kingdom Metazoa; phylum Arthropoda; class Collembola; order Entomobryomorpha; family Paronellidae; genus Cyphoderus; species Cyphoderus albinus. The sequence goes on from VYYJ01000225.1 coordinate 45,595, forward strand.
ATGCATGCAAAGCATTTTGTAGAGAGAACCCTCGAAAACCGCTGTCATGAGAATTGAAAACAAAAAGCGAAAGAGTTCATCTTGCACGAGAGACAAATGCTTAACAAGCTCCGTAGTACATTGTTTGGAATTTGCAAAAAAGAGAAAAAAATCCATCGCCTTTATAGAAGATTATATGGCATTGTATTATCTCTCATTTATTACACCTTGTTGGCATCAACTACATAAAGCCGGAGTCAGCATAATAATGCGGTACGACTCTGTACAGAAAGTCAGGCTGTAAACTGTGGAAAATGGCCGGAGAAAGAGAAAGAAGTCGACAAAAGCAGCGAATTTTTGTGCGTCAGTATCACTATTGAGTAAACTTGTGTGAATGAGATTATGCATTTCTGTCTTTTTCACAGAACATTTCCAGCATATATATTGCTAATACAAGAAAACATGATGAAATTCTGCTCGCCACACGAGAGCTCTCTGAAACTGTTGCCGAATTCTTTGCATTTATATGGAAAAGAATGCATGGTTTAGTGTCGTTTTTTTGTAAAATTGCAGTAATAATAAACTGTAGACACTCACTATGAGTCACTGCAACTACAAAACAGAACGGGATAAAACCTGGAAAGAAAAGTTTTTCTTTCAACCACCAACAACGAATGGATTCACCAACATAGTTTGAGTTTTTTATTTTTAACTTGGATGATTCCCCGTCTCCGTCACAAACGTGGCTATTAGCATTTTAGGCTGCTCTTCGTGATGCTATACACACAATTCACTCCTTAAATTGTTAACAAGCACCATCCTTTCAGCATATAAATATGCATGGAGTTAAATGTGGAGGCTTAGTGGAATTTTGAAACAATATTCTGCTCCGAGTGTCCGTGCAATCCAACAAAAAATCGTTGCTGAATGTTGAATGTTTATGGGGAGTTAATATTACAGCCTACTTCATGCATGTTTTTGCCCTTATGAATTGTAGGTTGCATGTGTACGCATTACTCTCTAGATGGAGACAGTCGTTTTCAATTATTGGTTCCTGTGGAGTTTCTCTTTTTTAAATAATGAACCTCGAATTTTACGGAGCGGCATGACACAGCGAAAGGTGGTACAGCCATTTCCGCCTTCTCTTTACTTGTTTCGAAGAATACAAAGGCATGGCGTTAGCTTTTAGTGTACAAGTTGTGACAGAGGGATGTTTCACCGTAGTATTTTCCTTGTTTTTTGGCGCTTCGCTTGTGATACAATTACAACATTTTTATCAAATTCTCGCTCCAGACGAACGCAATCTGCTGCAGCATACTTGAACAAAGTCTGACATTGTTTTCGATGAGCTCTCGCAGCCGACGCAGGAAAAGCTGTTTCAAGGGGAAAGTTATCATTTTGGAGTGCAAGAAAGTTTATTGATGCTCCTACCCGGTATTCATTCAACTGTTTCGCGGAAGATTGGAGAAAAAGAAAGATGATTTTGTCCTCTTAGTTGATAAAAACTTGAAAAAAAGTGGGCTATTGATAGAACCCAACTCTTATAGGCACCACCATAAGATACATATATTATACCGGAACACCACTTCAAGTCAACTAACTGAGGAAAATTCATCTCGCCCACGAAAAAGAAATTCATGACTTCTGGAAGACACGACTGCTTGCTGTTCTTCTCACATGTTGGAAATTGCATTGACTGACTGATGTCAAACCTTGTGAAGGCTTAAAGATATTCATTTTTACTGATACAACGTGTATCAAAGAGTGTATATTCGTAATTGATTTTAATAAAGGGAACGAGAATTCTCGTGACGATATTTGCATGAACAAGAATGATGAGTGACGCTGAATTGTTAAATATTGTGGAGGGTAGGAGCGTTTTTCATAATTGGATGGAGAGTCCACTTGGAGTATGATAGCTGCGCCCTTTCTTATCATTGACAATGGCGAGAGACTAAACTCAATAATATTCTCATTTTCTTCTTTTGTTAAAAAAACGAAACAATTTATTGAGAATTACACACATGCCGACGGACCTCTAAGTGTTTCTCTTTAATTTTTGTTTTCCTTTGTGTTCCCTAAGATAAATGGATTTTCATGTTTTCAAGGAAGAACATGCATTTTTTCCTTTTTAATGTTTTACCCCTTTACTCCTTAGCTCTGTAAAGACATACGATGGACTTGAATGGAGCAGTTTAGGCCTTTTTCTAGCCATACTACTCAGATATATCACGCGCGATGAATACACGAATTAATTAATCATTGCCAGAAATCATGCTACAGACAAAGTGCAAAGTAAAGTAAACTTCTCTAGCTCTTTTTTTAGCCCTGACTATCTCGTTATTTTCAAGTTTTTTATGGACGTGGAAAGGGAAGAAGCCTGTCGGTGATATACTGTGTTAGATGTGCTGCTATGTTATTTCTTGACACACGCTAAATACTCTGTGTACGACGCTTCATGCTGTTCTAGCTCCACACTACGCGGTACTCTTTTTAAGTGAAATGCGGATAAACTGTTTTTCCTTACGTCGAATATTCTACTGTGACTGGCCACTCACTTGTTTAGTCAGTTTGCAAGAGTCAAGAATTTCTACAATAACTGAGTAATGCATTTGAGCACGCTCACTAGTCTTTGCCCTTTCCAGAGAAAAATACAAACACGTAAAAGTTGCATACGTAACTACATAATGTGCATTATTATTTTTTCTAGTAACAGAGTCAAACCAATTTTGTTTTTCAACACCACCAGCCCTGCTGAATCCTCTCCCGTTTTGTTCCACTAATTCACTTAAGAAGACAAGGAAAACAAAAACCCAATCGCATTGGCTTTTTATGTATTTATTAAGAATGCATGTATTTAACGTGTAGGTAGCTCCTACAGAAAAGTACCCACATGTCTAGCTCTAACGTCGGATTACGCTGCCGAACTTTGCTTCGCTTCTACAAATGTATATATCCGGTACAAAAATAGGTAGTACGCCAGAATATTTCGAAGAGAAAACTATTGCTTTTTGCCAAGAAGATGAATCAATAAACGAAAAAAAAAACGCTTAATGGGAAAAGGCACGCAACATTTACTGATGCTCTTCTTGTGTGTCACCCTATATTCACTGCATTACTCACTACTGTGCCACAGTTTCTGTTCTACTACCAACCGTTCTACCGTTGCTGGCCTTCTTTCTTCCGTTTCCCTTTTCGCTCATTTTTCTCTCGAAAAAAGAAAATAATACAGGTCCGACGATGACAAACAATTTTCGCCACTGTGCTTATAATCTAAAGACTATGTAAGCGTTGAATTTCATACGCTGTCATTTACCTTGTTCTTTCTTCGGCCAGCCACTGAACAATTGATTACATTACACTGCACTCAAACCCATTATTATCGTTCCAGTTTCTCTCCTCCTATCATTCACACACCTGGTATTTCAAACGGTCACCTCTATATTCATGAAACCAATTACGATTTTTAATTTTTTACTCAGTTTGGCCAACACAAGAACAACAGTAGAACAATAAACTCTCCGTCCTTGGAGAAAGGTTTTTGCTTTGAGCAAAAATTCCTTTCCTTGATAAGGTTTATGTGGTTATTGCACGTATCAACAACCTCATATTTTTCTAAGGTCATGTGGACAGTGCCACATACGTGGAGATTTGGTGACGAGCGTTTTTACTTCGGAATATGTTTATTATTTACAACCGATATTATCAAATCAACTTTCCCATCCAATTTTTCATATATCTTTATTAAATAATCATTGGTTTGAATATCAACACATGCAAGTCATGTGGTAAAATAATTTGAGAAAGGAAATTAACCCACAAATTCTTATTCAATATTTGATAAAAAACTCAAATTGAATTCTTCAACATAACGTTTCAAGGTGACCCGAAAAAATGATTTAAACTACCCTGCTTGAAAATTTTAGCAGTTACGAAAGAGATATTATTAATAATATCAATGAAATGAATATGTGTGTTCACTAGTGGGGTAATAAGAGATAATTAACAAAAAATGGTAGAGCAGCAATGCCTTTCTCGTGTCAAATTCACTTTATAAATTGAATTGTCTGGAAGTTTGACAATTGTTGCCACTTTTCGTAAAGGAAACGGAATTCCTTTTTCAAGGAAAAATATTCGACGAGCCAATATTTAATAACATCTCAGAATAACATTGTGAGTTATACTAATACTATCTTCATATTAAACCACGAAACATAATATAGTAAAGGAGAATATTCGCTTTGATTCATTGCCAGACTCTGGCAGAGTAAGCAGGGTTTACTCATAAAGTTAAGATGATTGTAACCAAAATTAGAACATCTTAAACTACTCTTGAGTAAAGGTAAACAAACATGAAAATATTTTTGCTAATTCGCTTACTCTGAAACAGGGCAGCCCGTAACCAACATAATGTAATCAGAATCCACCTCATTATCGCCGTGTGTATGGATCAGTGCTTAGAAACAAAAGACATAATGGCTCTCACAACTCGCAAATAAATTACAACATTAAAAACTGTCATGTAGATGTCAAGTCGATCAAGACACCGTGCATTCAGACAATTACATTCTGCATCTTATTTGCATTCTTCAACACAGGGGAAAAGGCGAGGTCTTATGTAGCTCTGCATGTCGGCTCTGGTTCACCTCTGTTCAACTAAAATAATACTAAGTTTCCTTGCATCGTCAGTGTTTCAGTCCTCTAGATTTCCAAAAATACCAAGCGGTTTCGGCACATGCAGCACGAAGGCAGCGAAACATGTCCCAAAAATGTAATTGTCAGAAGAGAAAGCAATTTTCATGTTAGAAGAGCAACCAAGAATAGTAGCATTAAATACGTAAACTAAAATCATTACATAGAACCCTTTTTCATCATTTTCTAGTGTATTTTTAATTTATCTCATTTTTCTCATGAGAAATACGGCCAAAGAACCGAATCAGCAGTTGAAATAGAGCACGAAGGCAGTCGCGACGTGAAACACGGACGGGGACAGAGGCTCCATCCTTTCTTCATGGTTTTTCCACAACTCCGCTACTCTATCCCTATCTCCATCCTTATGTGCGGAGACTGAACGGGAAAATGTGAAATGGTTTTCGTTTCGGGTTTATATATCTTGTGGTGCATCTGTTGGTTGTCTTACTTTTTTTCTTGCCCTATCCATTATACATGCCTTCAGTGGTGGACATAAGCAGCAGAACAAAAACCAACTTGCCCACCGTCTCTTTTTCATGTGGAAGAAGACCAGTGAGAAGATAGTAGGAAGTAGACCCATGCGGATACCATAAAGGAGAAAGAAGTGAAGGAGAGTAACCTTTCTTGTCGATTTCTTTCCCCGGCGACATACAAAATAGACACCCGTGCGTACAACTGTTGTTCACGTTTTGCGAGAAAACGGACTCTGTAAAAAAGAGTAAGTCTAAAGTAGTTAGAAAAACAAAGGAAGGAATAGATAGATATCCCTGGAATGAGAAATTGACGGTGGTCACGCGTGAAGCAATCCAGCTTGAAGAACCTACAACCATTGGAAGACCAATAAGAAGAAAAAACGTCTCTGCTTTCCTAATTTCTTCGCCACTATTGTTAACTCATTTCACTGTTTTTCCTAAACCGTGGTAGCTCTTTTTTTGCTTCTCATTTCAGAAAGCAATGTTACTGGCGGTTTAGACAGACGTGTTTAGCGGGTTCTACCGTATTCTCAGCACAGTATGGTAAAGTTTGAATTGGAGTCAGTGCGCTGTGCTACTTCTATAAGTAATATTCGCTTGGAAGAAAAAAAGAGCAGTGGTCATTGGAAACAAAATTTTGTGCACACTTCTGCAGCATAAAAGATAGATGAAGGGGAATAAAGTTGGACCAAGGCGTAGGAGAAAAAGAAAGGGACAAGAAGTAAGGAAAGTGTGAAAGCACACACTGCATACTTGGAGTAGATGATGCATGTATGAGTTTAATTTATGGAATAGATGTGTAGTTTCTTACTTTTCTGTCTAGTAGTTACAGTCCTTGTAACTAAACTTATGAACTGAGTGGGAATGAGTGGAAGAAAAAACAAAATCCGGCAAACAACTGGAAGGTTTCAGCGAATGGATTCGTATTTACACTAATCTAAGAAACTATCAAGTACAGTAGCACTGACAAGCAGAAAAGTTGTATGAAATGTGCAGCTCCGCACTATACATATATCCGCAGAATAAAAAATGCGAGAAGATGCCTCTATTTCTTCTAGCTACATTCATCACTGCTAGGCAAATCAAAAGAAATGTCTTTTCTCTAATATAATTTGATGATGCAACTCTTCTCTTTGGGTCTGGGAAAAGCAGGCGAATTTTTCAACGTCTGCACAGTCAATTGAAAACTGTCTGAACGAATTTTTTGGTCAAACAATCAAATAACTAGCAAAATCACAGTTTTCAATTGTGACTGTGTCAATTGTGATCACAATTTTCATTTCATCTATTGTGATGCTTTGCTATACAAAAGTGCTGCTTTATTTATCAAACGTAATTACTTCTGTGGCTTCTGCGCCAAATTCGTTGTTAGTATAATCGTCGCTCTCTGAACTAGGTATACGAGACCTCTTTCTAGACAGCTTTTCCCCAAACATATTAAAAGCCATTCCATTGTTATGGGTAAATTTTCCCCGGATTCACTCTCCTTCACAGCCACCACTGCCTGAGTTTATCATATTGCACGCCAACTGGGAATCACAAGAACTTGAAACTTCAATGTTGACTTCAAGGCTGGATCGACACAAACATTTGCATTGTAATATCAGTTTACGCCTAGTTAGTAGTAGAGCTGGGTTTACGTTCGACACAAATCAATTAAATATGTTGAACGCATACCATATTAAACATACCATGGGGCTAAATGAACAAACTGCAATGGGCTATATAACCATTTTCCACAGACATTTTGTTGTCTATTAGACTAACTATACATAGTTGACTATTCTTCCGGTTTGACAATTTGGAAGTAGACTATTCATTGATATTTGGTGGACCAATTCCTGTTGACTATGTTTACATTGCAGAAATCGTCTGCTTTTACGTATCTCTTCTGTTCTTCTTTCACTAATGTAATGCCGATTAAATAGTAGATACTCAGTCTGTCATTGCAATTTACTTTCAAAACACTCAACTCTCAGAGAAGTGTGTCATATCTCTCGCCTTCTCTCCTCGTTTCTTATCTACATCATGTAGTAAGAACGCCAAGAATGAAGAAACCAAAATGAGCACCAATTGATTTTTGATTAATCAAAATTGCCATTTTACTCGTTTAGACAATTATTATTGGAAGTCCCTTTAACTGACTGTTTACGAACTTTCAACTGATCCTTAACGATACTTTTTCTTGCATTGGTGCCTTAATAATTAATCCAATCGATCCGCACACAAAAAATGCTATGCTTTGATATGGCGGAGCATTCGGCATCGAAGTTCGGCTTTTACGGTAATAGCCACTACAAAAAGCGGCATTTATTTAACTTGACATGTCTGAACGATCACCATCCCATTTCTACAACATTTGAGGTTTGAAAATTACGAGAGGAAGGAAACCTGTAATGCGACCAGCACAAGAAGTAGAAATGTGCCCTTCCTGTAATTAAACCTGTTACCAAGTGTTATATCATCGTCGTTTCTGCCATGTGCCCAATGAAATTATTAATTATGTCACACATGCGATTCAATCAGCTAATGAATCCTTTCTGAAAAAACGAGATTTAGTTGTTTGCCGGGGTGGCGACGAGTTCATCGACGGGCTTTTTGGGTTGAAAGAAAACTTTATTATAGACATTTATAGTAGTAAATTTAGATGTCTATGATTCTATAAACCTGCCTATACACTCAAAATTTATTAAAGTGTGCTTGTGCCTATAGAACTCTCCAATTAATGGCAAGACTTCGTTCAATCTTACAATGACCCTTTTTTCTAGAAACGAATCGTGTTCGATAACAATAGTTAAATCTTTTAATTCTCACAATGACAACAACTGTGACGCATATTTAGTTAAATTAAAATAGCTAATTATTCAAAAAGTTTCTTAAAATCAATTAAAATATACCACTAAATTAAACCTTTACCAAAGTAGCTTTTCGATTTTATGTCAGAAAGCTGCCATGTCAGTGAGAGAAAATAAGTTACGACTTCTTCAAGTGAACCTCTTTCCAATTCAATTTCACTGGTTCGTAAAACGAATGTAAAGTTGAAGCTTATTTAGGCAGATGCCGATCTTGATGTAATTACATTTGGTTGAAATTTCCAACACATACACACTCTTCAACGGTCCAACCGTTTCGTTTCAGGTTACAACTCAATTTACGAAAAACGATATTAACATTATGCATACGGCTAAAGTGGACCAATTTTCAGAGACAGCCTTCAGTTGAGGGAAAATTAGGATCTGCTTAGTTTGCACAAGCGAGCATTTATGCCGTGCATGATCATCTGCAAAGTTGCATGTGAACCATGAGTGAGTTTTGTGGACTGAGAAAAGAGAAGAGTGCAAAACTGTGACTGCCACCACCACCTTATCTAATCGTAAGTAAGTAATTGATTAAGTCTTAGATGACATCACTTTTTATGGAACTGTAAAATGAGCATAGTGGAAGACACGTAGAAAAAGAAATAAAAGAGAAGGAGAGAATCAAAATAAGCTTATAGTTTAAGTCCATCGTGCTTCTTCATCAGTTTATTCCTGTTTCTTCATTCTTCTCCGTGCATCATTCTATGCAGTCACAGGGAAAAGTAATGCGACTCTGAGTTTTTCTATATTAGCACAATATCATTTTACAGTCTCATTCGATAAAAATATAATCCACTTCACAGTGTATCTTCCTCTAACTTCCCCATAATGTGGTCTTTGGAGGAAAATAAGATATTAGTGTCATTTTCCGCACACCAGAGACTCTGGCGAGAAAAGCGGAGGAAAGACGACAGTCAGGTGCATGCAAAATCGCCTTCTATCTGCCTTTCTATATAAGAAATGAATTGATAGTTCTAAAGGAACGACGCCACCTATAATGTACACTTTAATCGTTTGGGAATTTCATAGTGACTGGTCTCACAATAAGTTACACTTTTACGAAGAAGATTCGTTTAACACTCAATTTTCCCCCGTGTCCCTCGTTCTCCGCCTCTTACGCTTTACTACATGACCAAGAGCAGTCTGCGTTACATGTAGGTGATTGCACAACATGATTGTTTAATGTGTCAGGAGCACCGTATAAATGCAAAGCAGAAAGGATGTTATGTAAATATTCCTTTTCAAGTCAATCACGTAGGTTGAAGTTTTGAAGCACTAAAAAAGTTAAGTTTACATAACAATAAAGCCAATAACTTACAAAAGCCCCGTGTTTTAGAAAACCACTTACCCTCACCTCGTTTATATTTCTAAAATTTGCAATAAAACAGGACTCGAGAATTTAATTCATTTATTTTTATATTCAAGCCTCGTGTATTCATTTCGAATGCGTTTTCCCACCTCAGAGCATAGCCAGGATCATAGTTACATGAACCACTACTATATTACATGCCAATTATTGCGCGAGAAAGATCCATTTCATCTCATACTTCTAAATTGGATTCTGTGTCTGTTTTTATGTAACAACACCACACATAAACCGACAAAACTACTTACTTTAAACTAAAAAAATAAGTTCAATCCCTGAGACCAGATAGGGTAAAAAGACACTTAGCGACAATTATAATGGAGAGTCTGCGAAAATGTCATTCGAAAATTTTTGTTTATTTGTTTATACAGTGGATTAACGAGTTTGAATAAAACTTGGCAGATGTGGTCTAAGTTAATCCTTGCAAATTTTTGCCAAGTTTGAACAGTAAAAATTCGACCTCCGTAACTGTTATAAAGGAGAAGACCTAAAACAGAATTTGGTGCGTCACTTGCCTTTACAGGTCTCAATTTATTAAATCTTTAAATATAAATTCGGATTTGGTCGAAACTATGGTCAGGCATGTATAGTGTATACCAAGTGTTAGCCACATAAAACCACCATGGCGAAAGATGTAGGGTGAAAGTTGTCTACGTCTTTATTTATTGTCAGTTAAATGATTTTTTGATACTTACGCATTTTTATGGTACAACTATGGAAATGCCCAGTAAAAAACTGTAAGTAGTGTAAAACCTTCTGTTATATTTGTGGCGGAAACTTAATTTCTTGTATTCGTTTGTGCTTTGACTTTTCTGATTCGTCTAACAGATCGAGAACGGGTAAACGGTAAACTAGTTCTTAATATTTTATACCTGATTGCGATTACAGCTGAAAAAGTCCTTTTTGTGACTCCTCAAGGCTTAACAACACTCGATGTAACTTGGTATAAAATAAAATATAAGTGCGATGGCACTACAGCAGAGAAATGTGAGAAAGTGGTCCAAAGTTGCATATTTGATGACTGGTGTACAAAGGAATGGCAACGATATACCAACTATCATTTACGTAAGAGGCAAGCATGGCATCGTTCTTTTGGAATATAAAAATAATAGTCATAATAATGTAGTATACTATACATAACTGTAGCAGTTTCGGATGTCTACTTTATTTTCCAAAAGGGACCAAAATACTGCCGTGTGCACGTCGAGATGGGCAAGAAGAGTGAAAATGATGAGTGAAAAGAGAGAAATGTGGTCGCCTGCATGAGTAAAGAAATGGGAGAAACAAGTCAGAGATTAATATTTTTCTGTGTGTTTTGACATCATTATTGTCGGAGACAGCGTGTGTGACATGAAAATATTTGTTAGAAAAACTACAATAACAAAGCACACTTGTATTTTATAGGCACAATAAGAGTAAATAAGAGGGACTGAAGTGGGGAGAGACACAAACAAATTATACATTATATGTGGCATTTCTGTTTTATCCTTTCCTACCAATTGTTATTGTATTTTATATATTGTTATTTATTTATTGTATTAGTATTATTATTAGTTGCTGGAGAACCAATATTTTATACAGTCGTAATGGGCACAGAGAGAAACTGGCACGTCATTACATCTGCCGTGCTACTTCACCGCCAAACCAAACCAGTTTTCACTACCTTCTATTCCCCACGTTATCGAGCAGTTGCTCCTTCTGGTATGCCTTCGTGCCAGTATTAAGTAGTAACGCACTGAACATTATAAGCAAGTGGTTCCATATATTCGGTGTCTCAAGTTTATATTGTTTCCTTTACATCATCATTCTCGAAGCAGAAGTCACAAAAGTTTCCCTTCCTTTGTATCCTTGAGAGACGCTTAAGGTTAATTATGATTTCTACAAATACGACGTGCACGCAGATCGGGGAATTTGTCTCATCTAGTCCAACTCTCAAACACGAGAAAATACTCAGATTTGAGGTAGTGTGCATCTTCCGTTGGTAATTTCTCTTAAAGACAAATAAAATCAAGTAGAGAAGAGAAAAGTCTATAAATAGAGCCACAAAATGACCTGTCTGCTCTCTAGTATCCTCTTTACGTAATATTAAAAGAACGAAAAGCGGTCTTGGCAGGTATCACAGAGAATAAAGCAGATTGCGGTCGGAATCACGAAGTTTGTCCCTCCTACAGCTCCGCTTTGAAATTTACACTGCTTACAATACACGTGAAATGTGCCGCATATAAATTGCATGCAATGCCAAAGTGATTTTGAAGGGCTGCTTCCAAAATATTTAACACACATCACAATGTCACATTAAGAGAGAATTAATTCACGTTTCCAAACTGCAAACAATTTGTTACGATGTCCTATCAATTTGGCTTGTTAATCTTCTTTTAACTCCATCTAATACATAATCGATTGGTTACAAAGCTATCAAGGTCTAAACTAAATATTGGCCATAATTTGTTCGGAGTTCATTATTCACTACCTACTATTATTAAGTTCTATTTTACTCAATTATTAGGTGCTGAGTTGGTTGAAATACATTTAATGTTTACTCCAGATCTCCCAAATAAGGATGTATGTGGCACAAAATATATAAAAAACGACTTGTTTCAGTTCCCAGCCACTTGAGTCTAATACAATTTAGTCGGCCTTGGCGTGTATATGAGAGGATAGAACTCCTCCCACCGTTTCAAAAGTTTTCCTGTTCAACCAATAAAGGAGAAAAACATATTGCAAAAATATTCAGTATTATGAATATTGCATTGCACTTTTTATAAAAATCAATGCTCCAATATTTTTACTCCTTCACAATTTATGAAAGTATAAACGGGAGCATAAATTACATATACGTATATTTTCCTTTTCTCTGGGTAGAAAAATCATGTGTGTTCATAGCATATATATTGAGTATTTGCATAATTTTAAGCGTCTGAGAATAGGCTACAGTTTTATTTTAGTCTGTCACAAGAAACAATGCACGTGTTTCGTTAGCAGGTTTCCATCTTGACACACACGAACTGTAGTGGTGAGCACTTTGCAAAATTTGGATTGACGGACAGTTATGGCCACACTGACCTTAATAGCCCAGTACTGCTGCGAAGTACATATAAATAATTGAGACAATATGAGATGGTTTCAATACGACGAGGACCGCAATGGAAAGCTTTGTGAATTTCCACACTAATGCACGAAATTAATTGGAATAAAAATTTCATTTACAATTCTGCAGGTTCGGTATAAGTTTATAAGAGGAGGGATTAATGCTAAGACGTTGAAGAGAACGATTTAAACTAAGGAATAGGAAAAAGAAAGCAATATTCCTTCCACTTTAGTTTTTTCTTAAATTATCTAAGCGCTAAGAAGAAAAGAATATTAATGGAAACCATCACAAAATAGTAAGGTAAATTTTAATGATTATGGATGAAAACGTCATATCTCTTAATATTTTTTTGTGGAAATTCAAGTGTCTGCGGACATAGTCAACTTTAATATTTTCACTTTCTCCTTAGGAGTGGTCCTTCCTTAAAATCTTTTCGGCTCCAGAAGAAAAGAAACTTGACACTATTATGGAATGGGCGATACCGTGATGTACAGGTGCAGCAATCTATGGATGACGATTCAGTGAGGAATGAAGTGTAGATGCACAAATACACGTTTTATACCGACAAGTTTAGATGACGGTGTTATTGGAAGAAATATGTAGCTAAGCTGAGTGCAAAATTGTCCACAATTGTGAATGGCTTTAGCGTCATGTGTCTTAAATGTGGCGTGCAATCGAAAATCTAAACATTTTCCTTTGCTGTATTGCCAATTTGTAAGGACATCTCCATTCTATTATATTTGCAACGAATTTATGCTGTCAACGTTGTCGCTGCATTACTTTCTTCGACAAGTCGACTGCTGCACACATGAGAATGTCCCTTGAGAATAAAATAAATGCGCTAATTTGCCAATGCAGTATTTGTTTTATACGAATGTGGAGAAAGACGAATTTAATAACGTCAAAAATTATTGCAGCATTATATGGGATAGACACAAACGCTCGACGCTGAAGACCGTTTCAAACCATCCGTGGTAGAAGGATTTCGATGAACAGTAGATCGAAGACGGCCATTTTAATACGGGTCACTCTTTAAGGACTGTTAAGAGAATTTATTATGGAACACAGAAAAAAGTGAATCTCTAGACAGAATAATATTTTCTCAACTTTCTGTTTCTTTCTCTGCCTTCTGCTTCCTCTCGATTTCCTGCCAACGTCGAATGCATAACTTGTGAATGGAGAACGTGGTAAAGGAAAGAATGCGACGAAAGAGAACTGTTTGAAACAGTAACTAGTTTCGTGCTTGCGTCCATTATTATAACTATCCTAAAACTACTCACATTCAGATGCACACTGGTGAGGTCTGAGGAAGCACTTAAGATGACTGGCTAGACATTTCCTACCCGCTATCTTCACAAAAGAGCGTACAAAGCTAGTGTCAGCTTTGTGTGTGAAGTGGCAGCTTCTTCTTGCTGATGTGCATATCTCGAAGGAAGTTACTACATTTTACGACACACCATACGAGTATACTGAGTGAGTAGTTATCTCAAAAATCGCTTTAGTGAGTGAGCAGCTACGAAGGTACCACAGCGTCGTTATACTCTTTACCTTCCTCCAGGACAGTTGGTAAAAAATGAGTAGAAAAGGAGAGGGGAAAAGCATATCACTCTTCTTTTTTTCTGCGTCACTTTGCTAGTTAGTTGGACTCGTATAGGAATGTATGCATTATTTTAAAACATCTACGTGAAGATAGTTATGGCCTGTGGAAGTTTTAGGGGGGAACGTAAAGGTGCTTTTGCTATCGTCACATTATCATTTTTAGCCAGAGAAAGGGAAAAGAGCAAAAGGACATCCCATTACCATCTCATTCGTTTACTCTCATCCACTCACTCAAGTCGCGGAACAAACTTTTTCTCTTCTTCTGGAACACTAAATGTACATATGGTGAATAAGGGAGAGGAAGTGTGCATGCATTGTGCTCTCACATTAGATATCAATAGCTGTCTACGGATTCATACACACATTACCTCCACTTATACGGAACATGTGTGGATGTGTCTGCAGGTGAAGTGGACAAGCAAAAAGCTAAAAAGGTTGCATCAACCAGAAAAAGGAGTCTCCCGGAAGCGGTTTCCAGATATTGAGGTATGACTCCCTGGACACCAATAGGTCACTCCCAGTGTCATTTTGCATCCCTAGTACATTTCTTCTCTCTCCATTTCTTGAGTGCTTTCTCCTGTGCAATTTTTTGTTCTCGTTGACTGAGAGTAAGCAAGATTCGATCACTATACAGACAGAGAAAACGCTGCATACATGTTTTTATGACTCTCATGCTGAATCGCATATTATTTCTGCTACATGGTCATATGGTCAAAAAAGTGATTCAGCTGAGTGAAAGAGAAATTGAGGAAGGCTAGAAAGTGGATGGTGACTGTCATAGTTTGGAAATGGGCAAAAATAAATCACGCTTTCTGTTTACACAAACAGTTCCACATTTCAAAGCACCCACATTATCTGCAGCAGTGCTGCATTCACTTATTATCCTTTGGAACTCCGACCACTGCGTGCCACGATTTCATGTTTAAATATTGATTGCTTCTATTGTCTATTTTGCCTGATGTTTCTCAAATCTCAAATTTTTCCCCTACAACAATTGCTTTGGAGGATTTTTAATCAAGGTTTTGAGGATTGTGTAGTAGATGTAACGTAACGCCGATTATAGAAAAGTAGTTTTGCCTCATAGATATGCGAAAGTTATGTAAATTTACAACGTATGCACTTCGTCAGCGGTGACATTTTCTCGTGTGTATGTTGGAAAGAAAAATGAAAGTGGTTTCACTTACCCAAGAGTGGTCATGGTGACAATGGTGTACCAAAAGGCTGCAGGAATGGAAGTAAAATTGGTGTCGTCAACATTTTTCTCAGCGTAGAACATAACAGTTGCAAATATGATGATGGCCATGGCCAGTGAAAAAACGAGAAAGCCCAGTTCAGAGGCGCAAGACTTGAGAGTATACCCAAGAATACGCAACCCTTGTGAGTGTCGCGAGAACTTGAAGATTCGAAACACCCGAAAAACTCGGAGGGTCACGAAAGCTCCGGACACATCATCATTGTCAGTGATGCCGAGCCCTATGTAGTATGGAAGAATAGCAACAACATCGATTATACTCATGACGCTGCGAATGAACTTGCATCTGTCTGGAGCTGCAAAGAGACGGAGGAGATACTCGGCCGTAAAGATCATGACACAGGCTGTGTCCAAGCAGAAAAAGACAGTTTTATAACGCTCTCCACAAGAGAGTGTGCCACCTTTCCCAGGAAGCGCCCCGCAAGGGACTGTCTCCACAACGTTTGCCATAACAGAAACTGCGATAAAAAATCCAGTGACATAGTAGAACACTAGAGCAGCTGTGGACGTGTGAGGGTTTTCGAACGCCCTCCACATGCGTTGTCGAATGTTTGTCAGCTGCTGGAGGGCTTGGTCGCCATTCTCGGACAGCTTGTCGTCGAGGAGTCGCTCCGCGTTTTCCCGTTTTCTGTCCCTATAGTCTTCGTAGCAACAGTCTCCTATTACATCTGGCAAGATGCCGAAAAATGCCAGCTCTTCGTCATAACTTGTTAGACATTCGTGTTTGGGGTAATGAAGTTTGCCGGTTCGATAATAATTCAAAATATGACGGAATATATCGGGATCACGATCAAAGAAGTACTCTCTGGCGTCTTCATCGTAGAAGAAGTCTCTTTCACTCGACCCTAGCAGCGTGTCAGGATACTTCTCCAACGTGTTCCTCCATGTCTCAAACTTCCTCCCCGACACGTTGATGAGCAGTTTCTCATCGTCAGCCTTCCTCCGATCTTTTGTCACCGGCGGCGGGGGTAAGGGGTTGGTGGCGATCGGTACCCACCTTGAAATATTTTAATATTTATATAAAGTATAAACTAATTGATGCATCGGTCAACATTGACTCGCTATGAAACCTGCAATACTGGGTTCGCAACATGATCATCATTCGCGTCATTTGGGTAAATGTTCGTGTCAATGAATATGGTAACACTACATATGTATGCGTGGTATGATACATGGTTTCACATTATGGTCTTTTGTTTGCTTTTCATTTTTTTTTACATTCTTTAGTTTGAATTTGTTATTTTCGTTTTCGTGTTTAGTTTTTACTTAACACAGGCTTAAACGGGTCCCATTTACACAGGCCCTCCCTATGAAGATGAGAAGTGGGAGAATGGACATCCTTGGAAGGAAGGAAACTGAAGGGGAGTTCACTTAGGAGTGATACATTTGCATAGCACAAGGAGTACTATGCGGTTCCTGCATTGGTCACCCTCAAAGTTTCCCTTGCTTGCTTTTGTGGAGCGGAGGGCACGGATTACTTTTTACAATCACCTGGATTTAGCTCAGCCAATTTGCCAAAATGTTGACAGAAGATTAATTCCTTTGTTTTGTATTATTGGTGTTAACTATGAATTACGTTTGTACATGGATGATGGCACGTCCAGTATTGCAGGTTTTATCATTAAAGCGACTAAGCACATGCACTAATAATCCTTTGTTACTTATGAGACTTTCTCTTAACTAATGAAATTTTTATCGGTTACCCACCCGATCGCCGCCGCTCTTGCGAACGGCAACCAAGCTGCTACCGAGGCCATTCCTTGTGGTGGAATGTTGCTTGCGCTGTATCACACTCTGCACCAGTTCAATTCAATTTCAGACACAGAATTTCACGATGCACTCAAGCATCAGCAGCTACAACCTTTAATAACTTGACGTGTTTAAAACATTAAAATACTTTTATATTTACTCTATTCACACAATACTCGGCACCGACCGCACCGCGCGCCAAGCCATTGCTCTAGCATTGTAACAGTTAAAATGAAATTCCTCAACCTAAACTCTCTTGCAAAAACTATCAAAAACAAAGCAGCGGTTTCAGTTTTTATAGTAATTTTTAGCGAATCCTTGATATCTAATACTAACTATCAATATTAATAGTTTAGATGGATAAAGTGACTCCAAACAGTTTCCAGAGCTCTCAACTTTGAAAAATTGATTTATAGTTTAGATATCAGTGATTCATTAAAAATCCGCATTTCATACTTATAATTATAGCAAAACTATTGTTTTGTTTCAATTGTTGCATGCTTCATTTCGTAAGTTAAGCTTGGTGAGTGGCGCCGAAGAGTATCGTGTGAATTAGAGTGAATGATTGTGTTTTGTTTTAAACACGTTAGGGGCTTAAATGCTGATCTCTTACTTCCTCTTGTTTCAGTTCCAAATCTGAGTGAAGGGAGAGGAGGGGATAAATGGAACTTTAATCGTTACTGATAACTGTTTCCTTTTCACAAAATTGCTAATTGATCATTCGATCACTAACAATACAGGTTTGTTCTACAAACGCAAAATTAGTTACGTCGCATCGCTTCCTGAAATGTATATATTCGTTAAACGGTTTCTGAGACACGGTTGCGTTTAAAGCAAAACAACTCCGCAGTCTGGCTACAACGTAACGTTCATTGCAAATTGGTCACCGTGGCAGAGAAGCAGGCTCGAATCTGAATCTGGCCAGAATAGCCCCTCTTTCACTTTTAGTTTTCTTTCTGTCGTTTCGTATGTTTGCTTCTCTTGTAGAGTAAACGTCAAGTCTCACTTTTTATCTTATCCCTGTATTCTATACGGCAGTATAAACCTCTCTCACTCTTCACTCTCGCAAAGTTGATCTGGGCTAACTCCCAGAAATTTGACAAATTATGAATGAATTCGTAATTGTGCCAGCTAGAGTTGTGCAGTCTTGAGTATTCCGTTCAGTGAAATGGAATTTCTATGAAAGAAAGCAATGGTGATTTTCTCCTTATTGTATTTTTGGATCCTCGAAAGGTTGTTTTTATTTCTGTCAAAGTTTCCCATTTGTTTCTCTCCCAATAATCTTCTTGGACGCTTTTATTGAAGCGACTTTCTTCTAGATCAACAACAATAAAACAACTTTCCCATAAAATTCTAACCGGTTTCTATATAGTTACTACACATATGGCAGTTGAAGCTTTACTACTTTTCTTTCTCTCTCAACGGGAATCGCAATTTGTAGCATTTCCATCAAGACTATATTGATGAATGTAACTTTTTTCTATAAAGTTCCCAAATTGCCGTTTCTCTCTCTCTTGTTGCCGCAGTATCTTGAAATATTGTATTTAATGTCACAGTTGCCAAGTGCTCATATTTTGAATAACTTTGCTGAAATTCGAGAAAATTGGAAACAATTGAGGTATTAATTGTGTATCTTGAATCACTATTCACACACGTGTGTCTAACCAAGTCTGAATTTAGTAAATCCAGTCCGGTGTCCTTATCACCTTTATTTAAAGGATCGACATCGGTTCGACAATTTCGTCGTAGATCATGTTATCTCGTAGAAATAGTAACAACAACAACCAGAGAGAGGACCAGAGATCTGCGTGCAGCAAAGCTAAGAGTACGAAACAGCGGCAGAAACAGAAGGAAAACGATAATAGTACATCAAGATACAAGGAAGCTGAGGGCATCCCAGCGTAGTTGTCGTCAGTTCCATTGAATGGGATGTTGAAAATCAGCTACGTGGATTTGTACAAACTTTTGACAGGTTTCTCGGCTAAATTCAGACAAGACAACAACTAGACGTAGCTCATCATAATTGCACAACGTCTCTAACGTTGAGAATCGGTAGCGGTGTGTGCGGTCTAAGAAATGAATTGTTAGGAGAAAATGTACTCAACTTATGTTGGTATCATCAAGGGAATGGAACAACACAACGATCAAAATACGGAAACGGCTTTGTTCTTGTAAATTAACTCCTTGTTGAAATTTAGGAAGGGACGTTGGATCAGGTTGCTTAGCTCGTCTTCTTGGTATTAATGACGAACGGAGATTCACTGCAGTTACAAGTTACAATAGTGTTTTGGGATCATTAAAGGACGCTCTTCTTGGTATTTCATCCTGCTTGTTACAAATTTTCTTTGAAAATTTTCCGAGTTCCTCGTTTAACTAATTTTGGAAGAAATGTTATGTTCAGACCAGTTTCAAGTGTAATCAATACTTCCGTGGTATAATAACAAGTTTTTGTGTCTCTTTTGTGGTAGGCGTGTGCAGACCGAAACTCGCACACATGTACACACTTGGAGAACAGGAGACGTTACTTTGTTCTCTTTCTTGTCTTCTTCCTTTCTTTACTCATCTCACTCAAATCTCCCCAGGTATTCACGTGCACAAGACTAATCCAATCTGTTAACAACATGACACGGAATGATATGTGCTGCTTTTATGCCACCGCAACAACCGCCACACACTAGTTTCACTCACTGACTCATTTCCAGCGGAGCACTAAACCAAAGGCGTGAGTCAAAGGTCAAGTGTTACATGGTAATAAGATATTATTACTACTTAAATATCTCCCATCCTCAACTTGTCTCTTCTTCAGCTGTCTAATTTTACAATTCTTGAGAACAGTCTGCATTTTCTGCCGTGACTCTTCACTCTTGACAGGTGATGCTTATTTTTAAAAGTGGTTAACTTTTCTGGAGATGAAACGGAAAATTATTTATGCTTCACTCTAAATTTATGTG
The DNA here is from genome assembly GCA_021029165.1 of Cyphoderus albinus. Classification (NCBI taxonomy): domain Eukaryota; kingdom Metazoa; phylum Arthropoda; class Collembola; order Entomobryomorpha; family Paronellidae; genus Cyphoderus; species Cyphoderus albinus. Next base: position 65,602 of record VYYJ01000225.1, read on the forward strand.
TTCGAAACAGAAACATGGGCATGCTGCAAGAAACGAAGAGAATGAAATCTAGAGTTTGAGAGGAGTGGAGAAGAAAAGAAAATTGCAGCTTTAAAATTGCTCGCTTCTTGTTTCTCTTGCCTGTGCTTCCTCTAGATCATAATATCTGGGACACAAATATCATCCTTTGAAGTCAGATCGTGGTTCTCGGTGCAGGTTGAAAAAAAAGTTTTCGAAACACGCACGGAGAGAGGAGAGAATAGGAAGAAGAAAAGTGAGAGAGAGAGAGAGAGAGAGAGCAGCTTGGTTGTCGTCGTGCAGGAAAGCTTGCCAGAAAACAACTAGGACGTGAGAATGTGGAGTAGACGATAGAGTTAACCATCCAAAAATTTCAGTGATTCTTCTGCTGCTGCTGCTGCTCCTTTTCCACAAAACTTACTGTCTCTCTCGGCTCCGGCTGCTCCTTGCTGCTCCATGCATGTACTGCTAAAATAGTCTCGAGAAATTAGATAATTCCATGCTCTCTCTCCCTTCTACTTTCGCATACAATTTCTCCACCAGTTTACTCATTCACTACCATGCGACTTTACTACTCCTCGGGAAAAAGGCAGAGTAATGCTATTCCGAACATCACCACCATTATTATTATCATGTACCACTAACTTATTCCTTATATTACAACTGCTTGTGTACAGCTCCACAGCAGGTTTTTTATGCCGTTGTAAGAAGTCAGTGGAGTCCTGACGATATGAGCATGGATGCCAACCGTTTTCCCCATACAAGTCATGCAAGAACAAACACTGCCATCACATTGTGCCTACTTCAACTTTTTAGTACAAATATTCAACACACTAGTGTAGTTGCTATTGTAACTAGTGCCCACGATTACCTAACTTGCATTACTCGCTGCCCTGATAAACCGAATTATACCGGGTGAAGTCCATATGAAATGTCAAACCATACATTAACTTTTTAATTTCAATTACAATATATCATATTCTTTATTTTAGCACCATTATGATGGCGACGAGAAAGCTCCCTAGCAGTAACGACTAGTCGTTAATGTCAGTTTAGTGTATCTGGGAAGGGGGACTCAGGAATGGGTAATTGTTGTTACCCATGTGCATTTGTGGTGTTACAGCAGTAATAGTATATATAACTATTCTGATAATCAGTCGAGACTGCTATTGTGTAGTTAGGCGAGTATTATTGGAACGAGCACCGCGACAGATTAAATAGACAGATTACAGATGTCAGAATTTAGATTAGCATAGAGGGAGTTCGCATTGAGAAAAAAAATGTATATTAACATTAGACTACATACATAAATACATACAATTTAAATATGGAAGTAAATTGGAAGGTGCTGCGAAGTTCTTCAAAAGGGAAATATTTTCGTCTTCTTTCTTTAAAAATATTTGTAAAATGGTACGAATAATGGTACGACAAATGTCTTTCTTTCTCTTAACGAATTCTTGTTCTGTAGATAAATAGTCTGGTCTGGTCTGGTGTGTGAAAGTTGGAGGGAAATTTAGTCGGGTGCATTTTTCAATATAATTATGTACTTGTATAACAACTAAAGATATGCATTCTTCTTTTGTATGTGATACAGAAAAGATATTGATACAGCTACGAGCTACATGTAACTTTTCTACTGCTTCATTGCATTGCGATACATACAAGAAAGTAGTAAAAATCTTATACTAGTTCGTTTTTGTAGGTTTTTACGCAGCTTAACTGGCATGTATGGAGTGTGTAGCGTATGAAAACTCTGAAACTGTGAACCGTGGAGTATATGTAATGTAGAGTAGCGCAGAACGCTATTTTGGAACACCAACTCTCCCCTGTCTAGAGTTTACAAAGCGTTATCTTATCGTCACCATTTCTCTCTCAAAGAATAGTGTTGTATCGTTAACTTATCGTTACCAATTCGTGTGTGCATAAATCTAATGTTTTACTGTCTGATTTAATTTGCAGCGATTTCTAAATATTAATTTGTTATACATATGTCGATGTAGCAGCTGAACATGAGCAAACGTCAATTTGTAACGATATTAGGTAGATAAGCACTTATCGTGGTTCACTTTGAGCTTATTGTTACCAGTAACGTTATGTAAACTCTACCCGCGTTCCTCCATGGTGTAAGGATGATGATAGTGATGATAATGAAGATCACGATGATACTGGTTAGTGAAATGTGGAACGATTCAGAATGAAATAAAATTGTCGAAATTATGCCAATCTCAAGATCTGCAGAGCACCGAAATGGATTTTTTATGTACGCACAACGCACAATGTGTATAATATATCGTATACACACAACGCAATACAATTGTACATTTATTGAAAATTCTAGACAAACGCCGCACGTGTACACTTCCCAAATGCTCAAAATAATATATGTGTCACCAGAGTCGCCACTTAATTGAAAAGGTATGACATGACAAACCTTAATTAGTGCTTCCGAAGTTTATACACAACCGTTTTTATATAATGGCAGTATAAATTCACAGCCCTTTTCTCTACCGCTTTTGTGTATCAACAAAAGGTTACGGGTGTTTTATTAGTGATAAAACGCATCGTTAATTACATCTGAAAAGTTAAATCCTCATGATGTCGTGATATGAATAAGCTAACAATGGTTTCATTAATCTCAAATGTAATTAGATATTATGCTTTATAATATCTTGGATTATTACGTGCGCAATATTTGAATAGAAAACAAGTCAATTTAAGTTTTGAATGAATTGACTGATTAGGTAAAATTATTTATTAACAGTTTCCTTTCCTTCTTTGTTAGGCTCAGTCTTTTATACTAATGTAAGCATGTAGAATGTGGACTCATTAGGCCCAAAAGCTGATTTTATTGATTTGTTGAAAAAGTGCATTGTGTCGCTCCTCTGAGCCAGTCATTCTGAATGCTACTGTATGGAACACTGATCAAGCAGTTTTCCTGTCAGCTATAAAGACTTGAAACTCTTCAGTCACTTCATTACAAATCTCTGCAGATTCTGATGTCTATTGGCAGGCAGTGGTGCGGATTTATTCATATTCATTGGCATGACGCAATCACTTGAATATTTTTTATATGTTTGGGTAAACTTTACGTTTCGTTCTTCCAATAAGAGCAGAAAAAATTTACTGAACACATGCCCAGTGTTATACTTTCCTCATACACGCGGAGCTGGGAATCGTGTTAGGAAGGCAGGGCCCTATAAATCTTACAGTTATCTCTAATGGGAAGATAATTACAATGTGAGTCATTATAGTCATGTAATGAAGTATTTATGGGTGAAAAATATAAAATATTTGCCAGGTAATGTACACAGAGCAGCAGAGCAGCTACAAGCATTTGTAGTGCACATTCAGAAAGATTAATTTAAGTTACGAGTACCGACAGATGACGTATTTTGAATGGTTCCGAATCGATCTGTTTCCGTCTGTATGTACAGATAGAAAAGAAAGTAGCAAAAGTCATGCTTTACGATTTATTCAAAACTCCTATGTATTTTTAGTTTTTGTAAAACAAACTGCTAGGCGATACAGTCTCTTGTTATTGGCGAAGCATAGTAAAAAAGCTGTGTTTTGCATTCCTTTAACTTAATTTATTGCAGATCTTTCGACCCAGCTCTAATAACACCATTTATATGCACCACTGACAATTAATGCTGGTAACGAATCAATCAAAGACAATTTGCCGTTGGCGTCAATTTTCCACACATCCTTTTCCATCTCGTGAAAGACTTTTTTTAAATGTAAAACATGATACATAGTATATTGTTGGCTCCAACATTTCTAACTAACAAATGAATCCGATGCTAAATCCAAATCACCACAAAGGAGTGATAAGATTCATATTTTGCAATTTCGCCCTCTATAAATACTGAAATATCCGTCATTTTTACGTATTGGCCCATGGGGTTACGGTCGATTATGTAAGGGATAGACGATGTGCGGATAGATGTTTTGTTCTATGTATTCATTAATAAATTGCATAGATCCTTGCAGAGACGGCTTCTATCTTCTATCCTTTGTTCATGCGTCACAATGGGATTCGCGATGCTTCCCCTAATAGTAAAGAAAGTTAATGAGTACCAACAGGTATGAAGGCAAATGTGTGGAGTCTGGAATGATTACGCGGTTCTGCACTCGTACACGTGGACATCTCCGAAATTACCTGTGACTCAAATCGCATGTATAGTTTCCTCTTTCTCTTCCATTTTACAAACAAGCTTAGGTAGAGCAAAGACAGCAGCAGTCCTCCCGTGTTCCTCTTTTAATGTTGTTGTCAAATGAAACCTATAAAAGGATACTACGGCTGGCACTCGGAGGACGGAGGAAAGAGCACGACAGGAAGAACGAAAATACCCGTTATGGTTGTTGCAATAAAAATGTAGAGCAGAAGCGAAAAGTTCTGTGATATTGTGATGGTTCTCTGGAAAAAAAATTCTCAGGAGTAGAACCATATGTTCAAGGCGGAAATTCTTTGTGGATGCTAATAAATGTACTTCCGGAGAAAATGATGTGACCGGAAACTAATTCAAGCGTAGCACAGAACCAATATCAACAGTCATAGCGAAAGCAAGGAAAACGAGAGAGAGGAAAGGAGAATTGGGAAAATGCGCTGTGCTCTGGCTAAAACTTGAATTGTACGGAGGAAAATATATTTTGTACAACGAAGTAATCTGGTAAAACATCTAGGAAAACAACCCTGTTGCAGCACACTGACTGAACCTCTTCTCTTGGAAAAGAATGCTTTGAACTCAAACTCACTTTTCCATTCTTCATGATGGTACTCAAAAAAGTTTGTTGAGTTACTACGTCATTACAGCACAACCATCGTCATCGGGAAAGGCAGGTACCAACATAACGCAACGCATCGACGCATGTTTTGCGAGTTTGGGAAGTGCACAAAGTACCAACTCTGCTCTGTACTCACATAACCACTGAACCACAAAGTCCTGACGTTTCCTAGTTCCTGCTCCGCTACAACTTTTTCCTTACTAAAAGTGTAAGTAGTGTTTTGCTTTATTAATTTCTTAATTTAAAACATTCATATCACACAACACGGTGATTAAAATTACGGTGCCCCGTACCAACTAATGACATGAATGATAACCATAATTTAATTACTGACCAACATACTGATCGTCAGCCTTTGCTTTCTGGTTTCTCTTTCGTAGAAAACAATTACAGACATAAACGTACGCTAATATCCGCTTTCTGATATTGCGCTCCAACTGTAATCAAGTGAAAGCATAATTCATATTAAATATTTGTAATAGAAAATGCAGAGAACATATCACGGATACGTCATAACCAAATCCGAAGCTAGTAACGGCACATTTTGTAGAAAATTTGATTCGAACAAAGCTTATCGAGGAGAATAAGAAAAAAGGATTAGAAATTGTTCAGGCTAGGGCAAACGTTTTATGGTAATATAAAAGATTCAAATGATTAAGTAAAACACGAAATACACAGGAGTAGTGACTATTTGATAGAATTGGATAAAAATCGAGCTGAGCGAGTGACTGCAATAAGTCAGGGACATGAGAATATTTTTGTTTGTAACAAGTAAATTCAGTTTGCTATTTGAACTTTTCACTCGAACATTACTACTTTCACTTTCCTTTTCATATAGCACTATTCGACGTACACAAATATTGGAACGGAGAAAAAGTATTTAGCCTGTTGTTGTGAATCAGGAAGAACTTTGTGTCTACAATCTTCCTGAAAAGAATTCAGTTACTTGTTGAACGCGCCCCGTCGTTTCTCTTCACCGACTTTCTTCTCGTTGAAACCCTGCCGAGGATTTAGAAAACCTTCGGTTTTGTCTGCATGCATCCATGTATGAATAACCGGCATGCCTGATAAATATCGGATAGGTAGATGCGCATTATTGTTCAAACACAGGTATACATGTACTATAAATAACAATTTGTGGGTTACAAATATTTGTCTGTTGTTTTGCAGCGGCTTCCTTATCCGTACATTAATGTATAATAATGTTTCGTTTTAGGGACTGTGCACGTAAACGGAGGGAGGCTGCACGTTTTAGAGACCATTATAATGGGATAAAGATGAAAAGAGTGAACAGTGAACCGCACTTGTTCATGCAGATTGTGACAGCAGCATTTTCGTTCTTTCTTGTGCGAGTAGTAACATCCATACTGTTTATGTTTCCCTTGTAATGTTCATGTATGGCATGCATAATGTTATCCGTTATCCCTTGCTCGGAATACATATTCATTCTGTACATAAATATATTACGGCTCACTCACGGACATGTATCGAGTCGAGACGAGCAGCATTACTAGCGCTATACATATATGCAGATATTACGTTGCTGGAAGTTGGTATCTTTGTGCGAACAAAGAAAACCAGATCCAAAGAAGAAGAAAAATCAAGTAGCTGGTTGCAAAAGTTTCAACCAAGATTTCATCTATTCCTTTATGTGTACTTTTTCCATGTGTATACTTTTTTCTTTCCATTCCCATTTCCCTTGCTTTCGCTTCTCCGCTCTCCCTCACTCTGTTTCGTTTCACTTTCTACATCTCTACTGACTTTTCTTGTTTGCTTGCTTTTCCATTTTTGTACAGAACTGCACAGGCTTTTAAACTTTCTCCAGACTTTCTCATTTTCTCATCTTTTTACATGCGGTGCAAAAAATGTTCTCAGAATCGCAACACTCTGGCTATATGAATCAATGTAATATCTTTACCGGATGTATTCATTGAGTTTCTTCGTTTCTTGTGTGTGTTTTATATGTGTTCTAGACTCATTGTACTTCATACACACATGTAATGTTGGATGAAAAAGTTGCGGATTAAAGTAAAAGCTTAGACAAACTTGTACATAAAATATACATTTGTACAAAAGGGAGAAATAGAAGAAGTTAACATTGAAATGCTCAGAAGTGCTAGTAAAAACATTTTTGTCAAGAAGTATGCATGAATGTGTACATGAAATGTGTGTCCACGGGCAAGAAAGCCCCCGACTATAGGCATATGGTATTATCATGGCATATGGGAGCATTGAGCATTCTTTTCATCATAAAAGGGAAAAGTATATTTGTGTTGGATATTTTAGGAAAGGTTTTAACAAGATGTAGTTGTAGAAAATGGGAGCATAAGTAAGTGTGCAGAAGTAACAGTGGTGTGGTGGCGACTATGTCATCTGCAGTTGCAAAAACGGAAACAAGCTTCTCTTTCTCCGCTACAAAATGTCACCAAACGTTCTCTTATAATGGTACTTTTCATGTGAAAGTCAAAATCTTAAAATTGTTTTCCCCATCCTCTTCTTCTGCGCCGTCTCTTTTCTTTTTCTCGAGGAACTAAGTGAAGTAAAAACTTTTCCTCTAGGTACACACTCTCCATTCTCCATACTTGTTTTCTTTAATATTCTCAATGGACTTTTAAAAAACTGTTTAAACGTTTCTTCTTTAAAAGGAACCGTCATCATTTAAGCACAAAAATGCGGCATGTTCACCGCTCCATTCTTTGTGTGCCCATTCTAATATTTACTCTACCAAAAGGTCCAACACATTTTGCTGCTCCTTTGGAGGAAATTGTACGTTGTTGTTGGAGTGAGAGAAAGAATAATATGGACAAAGACTTTGCCCTGCTCGTCCTGGCCCTAATTCGTGAATGCTGCTTCATGCCACTAAAGATACGTTTGCAACTGCATCGCCTCGGAATACTGGATTCTAGATTGTGTCTAATAGAGCACGGAAGCGTACCTCAGACAACATTTATTTACTGATTGTGCTCATGGCAATGAATCCGGGCGTTTAATAGTTGCCGTTCTTCTTCTTCCTCCTCCTCCTTTCCGCATCACTTGTGATAGTTCGGCCAGTACGCCCTTCAACAATTTCTTTTATCCCTCTGATGCCTAGTTAGCCAGAAATGTCGTAACGTAACTAACTGTTCGTTTCAAGTGGAATAGTTTCCATATCTTTTCAGAGCTAAGTAGTGTTTTTTTCAACAATTTTTTTCCCTCCATTCATTCTTTTCTTTTCTTTGAAATAAGTCAGGCCGGAACGGTAATGGTCATCCATCTCTTTTTATACCTCGCATGTTGCACATCAATACATTATTCGAAACCGGCACCAGCTTCCTTACAAAAATCTAATCGCTGTCAGGAAAAGTTCCTTTGGAATTTTGGAACGAAAGTCGGTTGACACGTAAATGAGAGTTGACATGCTTTTCCAATCGTCTTTGATTCACTTCTTACTTAATTCGCTCTTGGAGGAATCTCTGAAAATTCTTTTGTGTAATTTAATGCGAGGTCAAAAACCAAATATTAACGTATCTAAAGCCTGGCCATATGACGGAGTTCTTTAAATTGCCGTTCCCATATAATGTAACTATCGGAAATATCTTTATAACGGAATCGAGCTGTCTGCCTGAAATAATCAAATTACTTTTTCATTCAATATGGTAACAGATGTGCTCTCAGATCAGCGATCGTTTCGTTCAAGTGTGCGGTTGCTTTTCAAGTAAGCATTCCAAAATAAATTGTATGACTAACGGTTGATTGGTTTAGGATTGGCTCATGGATCGTGTTTCTTTTTGCTTGTGCTTCAGCCTATTTGAAAATGGCGATAATGTAACACAGAAAATAGTTTGCCACCTTACCTTTCCGTCTCGTAGCAGCCATTTTAAGAACATGTTCATCACAGATCAATATCTTCATAGTCGAAATTGTCAGAGGTTCTAGTCAAAGACGTAGAGCTCTTTTGTTACATCACCTTTTATTTTGCTTGTCGATGTCGAAGAAATCGTGAACGGTAACTCTTAAAGAGCAAAGTAGTAAAAAGCCAGCAGTATGAAGGTGAAGATGATGTATGCATTTTTAAGAAAACGTTACCCAGTTTACACAAGTCTTACATGAGTGTATACACGGTATGGAAAAAACGAAGATCAAAATGTTTAAGAACGGATCATGTTATACAAAAACGATTGGGCGTACTTATTTAGAAAGATCAACCTAGAAATACTTCAACCGTGATCTTAAAGCCGGTGGTAAAATGAGGAGAAACATTCCATGGGTTCGGTCATTTACACACATTTTACATTTTACTTACTGCCTATACGGTGCCGAGCACGTTCTAAAAATCAAATTAAACAAGGAAAACAAGGCGCATATAGAGAGCGACAATAATAATGCACGACAAAAAGAAACATTGTAGTGATTCGAACAGGATGAATTTGTAGATAAAACGATGGTGGCGGTTTTGCCACATTTTGTACAAGTCAAGAAGACGTCGTTGTTAGAGAGTTGTGAATCCTCATTCTATCCAAAAAGAAAAAAGTTTGAATAGCATGAGCTTGTAGGACTATTAAGTATAACTCGACTACACTTTTCTGTATTTTAGGTGTTTGTGTGCGCGAGTTGAACGTGTGCACTGTTGCTTACACTGATATCCGCATGACTATGAGCTACGCAAAGAACAAAGCGGCTTCGACTCGTATAAAAATAATCACCAGAAAAGCCATTTGCCAGAGTAAAAAGTGTCAAAGTTGTGTGCATTCGATCTTGACTTAGGAGAAGCAAAAATGTGAGATGTAACAGAAGTAGTTTACGGATAGGAGAGCGGACGACTACGACTACTTTTGTTTCTTTCTTGCGGAGAAAGACTGATATATGAAGCAACGTGCTCGTATCCCCTTATTATTACTATTATTATTACATATTATGAAAGAGAACTCGAGAGCGGATAAAAAATGCAACGCTATTGTAGTGTGTGGTTGCTTGCCATCGCACAGAGTGAAAACTACCGACCGTCCCACAATACATATTAAACAAACTTTACGGACTTGGAAAGGAAGCATAAGAGAAGAATCTAGGCACTAATAAGTCTCGATTTTTTGTACATGACACTATTATTTTTTTACTGACGAACTATTCCTCTTCCTCATTTCTGACGTTTGACAGTATTACAGATATATTTTGCGTGGATAATAAACGACACTGGATGTTAATGTTAGCAGTGCCCTATACAATATACATGTTATTAGTATTACTTTATATTGAAATTGAGGTTATAGGACATTAGAATTGTGTCTGAAATGTCCCAATCCACCGTTTCATCTTAACCGGAGATTTTCATTTTCGGAAGTCATTCATTGAAAAGTGAACATTTGTGAAGTTATTTGCACAAATAGACGGAAACAATATATCTTGACAGTAACCACTCCACATGATATATCCAGTAACAGTAAGATACAGGCAACCGAGAGAAGGCAAACGCTAAGCCCGGGTTTTACAATGTCTTTTGCCTCTTTTCACTGTCACATTTCTCCAAGTTTCTTGGTTCCTTTTGTTTTACCAAATGGCACCGTCGTAGAGAGGATAGCGAAAAGTCCAACTATAAAAATAAAAGTGGATTTTCATCCACACGGTCTCCTTTTTTTCATTTATGATTGCGTACAAACCAACAATAAAACGGAAGGAGAATGTTGTATGTTAAACGAGACTCACACAAGTGAAAAGTCCAACAAAAAGACGACAGTTACTATGATTATTATATTGCGGCATGCAGGGAAAGCAGATCACCATAATTCTGCAATATACATAATGATACACACAACTACTTTCGCCATTTTGGGGGTAACCCTAGAGAAATTAAACTAACTCGACTAATGTAAGATTTATCTTTCGTATGAGTAACTAACCTTATTTTACCATGTCTTGTCTAGAGATGTCCCAACACACGATCAAATTTAAGTTCTATTATTATGCGAGCCAAGTAGCATCGCTATCAAAACCTGTCTTGCTTTTCTAAACCTTATTTTCTCTCTTGTGCTTGGATTTAACTTTTATCAAAATAAAAGCTGCAGCTACATTCTAATGGCGAGAGTTTCTTCCTTTTAGAAACCCACTTACAAGGAAAGGAAAGTTTTTTATTTATTCAATCATTAGGAAAGCGAAATGTCCCTTTCTACTAATTTCTACTCATGAGATCTGTATTGTGTGGACCAAAGTGTACAGCTTATCTAGGCGTTTTGAGTGCTCAAATTTATCTCTAATTAGAGGAAAATACACGTGACACGGTTGCTGAGTTCTAATGTTCAACTATTACTTATTTATTGCCCAAATATAGTTTAACTTTAAACATTCAGATTAACTCACGCTAATGAATTCGTGTTGCTAGGTGGTTCGTCTTGGCTTAATTAATTAATTAGCAAGTTCCTCAGATTTTGGTATTATATTGAATCGACGGTATCAGCATATCGTACACCTGTATTAACTCACAACGAATATGAAATCAGAATATGAAATTGTGAATTGTGTACGACTTTTAAATGTTTTTAAAGCCATTTTTAAATTTGAAGAAATATAGAAATCGGGTATGAAAATGACGTTTCTACACAAAAAGAAATATTTTTGCTCCATAATTTGCTACAACCCTGGATCAATACTGTTACCCTTTGCAGTATATTAATTCCTACTACACATTTTGGATCCCATCCCATCCCCGGTTAACACTGATACCATAATATTATCTCTATTTCATTAAAATTCTAATCCAAAGATGTTGTCAAGCATGATTTTAAATTACTGAATTGAATGACACGCATCTGTAAGAGCTAAAACTTGTACATTTATCTAAACTAAAATTTCAGAAAGCTTGTCATTAGTGCATAATGCAGCCAACATTTCTGGAGTCATTTGTATAAATTCTGTTCGAATTTGGAGATCATGTGCGCAATCGATATTGAAGCACCACGGAAGTTGCGTAAATAAATGGATTCTTGGAGAATATTCTCCTGCCATTTCCGTGAGGCGTTTGGCATTGGCACGTATACGTAGACAGTTGGCCAAATCACGTAAACTGTGTTATCGTAACTGTGACTTCCGAGTATTACAAATTGCAAATTCCAACACAGTTTGAATTTGATTACCGAAACAATAATACCCTTGAAGTGAATTCTCGTGAAGCCCCCAGTTCGCAAATTGTTTTCGCATACCTACACGACACACATGAGTTGCGTAAAATAGGCTTTATGTAGGAGTTGCTTTATAAGGTATTTAATAATTGAATTGTACACTGCTGGGTTCTGAGTTTGCTTTCAGCAAGTTTTTGCAAATTTACTTGACATTGTTTCAAGTATTGTTAGAGCAGCTTAACAGGATAACAAGTAGACTTCCATTGTTTTAAAAGGAAACATTAATTTCCCTACCTCTGATCTTTTACATCATCAGTTTCTGATTTTGTTGTTTCATGAGACGGGGAAACAGGACCGGTTGTATAAGTGAATGCACATTATTTTCTTTCAGTTTTCAATCGTGAAAGTAAATAGTGCACATAATTTTTAATAAATATTAACTTTTAAGCAAACCTAATTTCAATGTTCATTCGTTTGCCTGAGTTCCTTTGTTTTCTTTAAATTACTCGTCACGCTTCCCCTTCTCTTCTAAATGTCAACCAGTCAAATTTTCGAGGTATTTTTGTAGTCGTTCTTGAAAAATAGTAAATGCAAGCGTTCCTTCGCAAACGAGTGGGAGCGTTAGACAATAAAACCAAGGGGAAATTGCCATCTACTTTGCAAGCTTTGTAATATTTCCTTCTTTGTCATCTTTCATCCTATAAAATGGTGTCTCTATTGATAGACATTTCATGGAGTTCCAGTGACTAATGTTACATCCTATCCGCATTTCTGTAGCCGTATGGTAATTTAAATGACAAAAGCATTTTCTAGCAACGTTTCAGAGGCACATCAAGTTAGCCCTAAGCTATGCTCATTCTCGACAAGCACCAGCCTTCTTATAGTGTATGCAAACCAATGCTGCACAGAAATTTCTCGTCATTTCCTTCAGCCCTATCTTACATCGGAGCACCTTCTTTCTCCAAAAGTCCCTTTCCTTAAAAACATATTTGTTTACTAATGCTGAAGATTACAACTCAACTAAAGATGAAACGCGAGTTGAAAGGGGAAAGCGAGCAAGCTTTAAAAATTTGCTTCTGACTCCACTGTTTGAGTTCGCGTCTACTTTCATGGTACATCAGCCATAACTTTATTACGTCGAGGATCCAGAGCGGAAGAGAGTTGCAGTGGAGAGCATCGTAACGAGAGATGATGTGGCATATTAGTTTGTGATGTTTGAAAAGGGAATAGCCATCACGGTCATATCTGTTGACTACTGACTGACAACTTGCTGGCTCTCGTTCTCCAACCAACAGAACGCAAGAGCATCATATTAATTCACAAGAAATAGAAAAAAGACAGAATTATTTTTATAAGGTACATAAAGCTCAGGCTGTGGACTTATTTATTTATGAAGATACATTTATGAGACCACTTGAATAATTTAAGAGTTTTAGTTCGAAATAAGTACATTGGGTGTCTTAAAGCAAAATAAAAAAAACCCAACTGAATGTACTAAATATCATGATGCAAATAAATACAAAGTATGTAGCAAAATATCTATTAACTGCTACATTATATTTTTTAATAATGTAATATATTGATAAAAAGTAGCAATGTCTGAAAACTACGTTTCATGTGTTAATTATGCAAATAATACCAGAAGCATAAATCTCGAGTTAGAAACGAGCAAAAGTGAACTTCCGAAATCAAACACCTTTGCTAATAAATTTCTTTAAAATTAAAAAACAAACATTTCAGATTCATTCTGTGTAACAAATAATTGCAACCAATTTTAGAAAAAGGGGAAATTTAATAGATGCAAGGCAGAATTGATAGCTTTACAACAATTTGTTAATATATACTACTATAAATAGTGTCAACCCTGTGCCTAATTTTCCGCGTTAAATGGACATTTAACACAGGCAGGGCCCAGTATCCTACCTATGTTGAATGAGCTTTGAGGTTTTCGAGGTCAATTACACTTCACTTCAAAAATGTTACATGGAAAATGTCGACTTGTAATCGGAAACTGTTTGTTTCAGAGACGACTACCTCAACTGCATTAAGGAACCCCGTATTCGAGGTCTATTAGAGTTGACTGAAAACTCCGCTTCAAAAAATGTTACATGGGAAATGTCAACTTTCATGTCTCGAAGCGAGGATCAGGGTGCAAAAACCTTTACGCAAAATGTATTAATCAGCTCAATTTTGAGGTCCATTACATTTCACTTAAAACTCCGCTTCAAAATTTAATGTTACATTGAAAATGTCGACTTCCATATCTTGAAACGATGGTCGGGGGCAAAACGTGACGCAAAGTGTACCAATGAGCTTGTTTTTCAAATGAGGCGTACTTGATTACCTTTATGCGGGCGTAAACTTTAGACAAATATTTTTCATCCAATATGTATCGAACCTATACCACTGAAATGGCCTAAAATGAAAATTTGTGTCATGTCATGTCGTACACTTTCCTCATGTTGCGTTCCCCGGCAAGGCGGCACAGCGCCAGCGAAAGCTCACTCGGCGCCGAGTGCCAGAGAAAGAAACACAAAACAAGGCAACGCATTAGATTGTCTCACTTCGCCCCCGGTAACAGCGCAAAATTCCCTTATACCCTTTTTACTTTTGAATATTCGTATCAAATGTTGAAAAAGTAAAAAGACTTTTGTGTTAAAAAGTTAAACAAGGAAGAGCAAGGAGCAAGGCAAAAGCGCTGGGCGCTGACACAGCGAATTAAAACTTTTAACTTTTAATAATTAAATCATTTTTTGTTTTAGTAGTTGTTTTTTAAAACAAAATTAAAGTTCGGTTCGGTTTTATTCTGTAATTTCATTCAACATTACATTTCAATTAATTACTTTGATCTGTGATAGTTTATTTCAGAAAAAGTTATCGATACGTGGGCGCAAGTGACTACCAACCATGGATCTCGGGTCGGGTCGCAGAGTTAGCCT
>VYYJ01000226.1:0-80321 GCA_021029165.1 Cyphoderus albinus
AGATGTCATTGAAGACACTCCAGAGACACGCACCAAGACATTTGGCCAGTGGGACACGGCATTCGTGAATGTTGACAATGGACTGCTTTTCGAGCTCATCCTGGCCGCCAACTTTTTGGAAATTCGGCCATTACTGCACCTGACCTGTCAAACTGTTGCCAACAAAATTCATGGAAAATCTCCGGAGGAAATCCGCAAGGCGTTCTACCCTGAAGAGGAGGAGGAGAAGTCAAAAACTGAAAATGAAGCAAAGGACAAAGAGCAGCCCTCTACTTCAGCATAAATTAACAAATGTGTGATGGAGCAAATCCATTAGTCCTTTCTACATAAAACTTTTAATAACGTATAAACGTTTTTGTGGATTTATATTGCTGCTATATAAATCAATTACGTAATGTAATATTATTTATTTTATAATATCTAATGTCTAATATATTTCATGTAATGTTCACATTAATTTATGTTTCAATAAAATGAAGTTAATATTTATTTAGTCTCTATACTTTGTTGTTTGACGCAAATTTCAAATTTCGTTTCACTTCAAATTTAGAAATTTAATACTTGATTTCCTGAAATTCAGGATTCACGATTCACTACTTCATTTCAATTCCAAGTTAAACCCCGCGACACAGCTTATACCAGTTTGGGCAAGGAACATTATAATGGATATTGATGGGATCATGAAAGCATTATAAAACTATTTAATAATATAATTTTTAATTGATTTGTAATTGGACATATAGTCTTGCATTACAATACGTTATTCTATTCCAATCAATCGGCCACCCAAATTGGTTTATCCATTTGTGTGGTGGGACCTTGTGAAGGCAGAATATGAAATAGAAATATGTAGAGGGGTACATATGTAAATATGACCGAACAAATTTCCACTTTTCTGAAGCTTTAGGTTGTGAATGCAACCAACCATGAAAATTTATTTTTAACAAGGATATCAAAGACACCGAACGGCTACAGTAAGGGACTATAGTTAACATAAAAGGGAATTTACCGGGGCCAATGTTAAGCTATTGCCCGGCGAAGTGAAGTATTACTCGTACGTATGTACGAAATGTATGTATGTACGTATGTATTTTCATACTTTATGTGACCCTTAGAGATCTTAATTTTCTAAGGGTTTTTTTCCTTTCCTTTTGAGTATCTATGCAACTTCCGAAGGGATAAAATAATCAAACACTAAAATGTACCAAGTGTCAGTTAACATTACCTATTTAGTTTTTTTAGTCACCAAAATGCTCAGATAAATTCATGTGAAGGCATAGACAATTTCAAAACATTTCATGTATGAAACATTCATTCTAGGTTTAGTTTTAAATTACATGGCTTCTTCATTTCTTTATTTATTTGTCAGCAATTCCGAATAGTGTGGACCAGTCAATTTATTATGAAAACCAAAATAATGTTTTTAGTTTTTCTAAAATTCTATGCAATTGTACACATAAAAACAACGATTAACAATTTTCAGGTTAATGTTACTTAGAAACTCCCGTTATACTTTAATAGCCCGTAGGTATCTGTTATTGTCGTTTTTTTCTTAGCTAGCCAGTTTTGTGCAATAGTCCGCGACCGGTAAAGTGAAAATAATGTGAATTTGATTGGCTTCTCCAAAACAGTCATGTAATTATTTCTAAGTAAATTCATGTAAACTATTTTGTCTCAAATTTTTCAATGAATCAACATAGTGGTGTGATTACATGAACAAGTTTCCACCTTGAAATAAAAGTTTCGATGTGGAAATTTAGTATTCCCCTATGATTCTAATCTGATTGAAATTGAAACTGTAAGTAACTTACATACATTGTTAAATGCGCTCGTTTTAGAAGTTGCCCATGGCCAGGTGGCCAATGCCGATTGATGGAATAGAATAACGTATTGTAATGCGAGATATATTACTTTTACAATCAATCAAAAATTATATTATTAAACAGTTTTATTATGTTTTCATGATCCCATTACTATCCATTATGGTAAATAACATTTCTTGCCCAAACTTGTATAAGCTGTGGTGCGTGGTGTAACTTGGAATTGAAATTAAGTAGTGAATCCTGAATTTCAGGGAATCAAATATTAAATTTCTAAATTTGAAATGAAACTGGCGACAAACCACAGAGTATAGAGTCTAAATAAATATTAACTTTCTCTTATTGACACATAAATGAATGTGAACATTCAAGATATTATCTTGACATATTAAAATATTACATTACGTAATTGATTTATATAGCAGTAAAATAAACACACAAAAAATGTAATTGGCTAACAATTTTTATCTTACTCTTAGAAAGGACTAATGGATTTAATACATCAAACATATCTGTTACTTTATGCTGAAGTAGAGGGCTGCTCTTTGTCCTTTGCTTCATTTTCAGTTTTTGGCTTATCCTCCTCTTCATCAGGGTAGAACGCCTTGCGGATTTCCTCCGGAGATTTTCCATGGATCTTGTTGGCAACGGTCTGACAGGTTAGGTGCAACAGTGGCCGAATTTCCAAAAAGTTGGCGGCCAGGATGAGCTCGAAAAGCAGTCCATTGTCAACATTCACGAATGCCGTGTCCCACTGGCCAAATGTCTTGGTGCGTGTCTCCGGAGTGTCTTCAATGACATCTGGGATGGGGTCGTCCTTGTGGTAGTTGAACCACCGTAACACAATTCGAAGGACTCTAGAGCAGACGTGGGAGATTTTGACGAGTCTCTCCTCCTCCGGAACTCCGTCCATCTCAAAGTCCTCCAATTGCTCTCGAATGGTGAGCGACAGGTTGGCGATTTTCCTGTCAACCTTGAGGATATCGCCGTCGGAAGTTTCGAGTCTGATGGTGGGCATGGTGGTATATTGATTTGGTAAAGTAAGGAAAACTTCAGATGTCAGAGGTTAGTTCCGAAAGTAAAAAAGTTGATTTATTTTGTAATAGCTGAATGAAGGCTTGGGTTGATGCTCAGTCAAAGCTCAGTCAATCAATGATGAAATAGTGGGCAGAGGCGAGCCTTTTTATACCGTAATTTCTGAAATGGTGAAGTAAATAATTCATGCTTTGCTATCCATTGTCCATGTTGTATAGGATTTGCACGTAAAAAATGATGTATACATTTCTTTGCTTCAGGTCACATGCTCAAATTTTTCCACAGAAATATGAAATCCCTAAAATCATTTCACTCTCATTTCAATACTACTAAGTAGTTTCGGATTAAGCTTAAATTTTCTTAATCCGGTGTGGTTTTATCCGTTTAATATTTAAACTGATTTTTATTTGTTCTGGTTCTTTCCTTAACTATTTAATTTTCGTAACGAAAACGTTTTTCTGATAGATAGAAGTGCTGAATAGAAGATTTGATAACTCATGTTGTCATGTTATGTACACTTAATTTGTTCATAATGCGATATTCTGTTGCATACATACATAAATTACATATGCACATATTGGGAAAAAGTGTGATGATGATGGAATTGAGGTTCTGAAACCTAAGCTTAATTTTTACAAACGTTTTCACATTCTCCTGTAAAATAAAGAAATAAATATATAACAACAACAAGCACGAAATATTTAACTAAATATTTTTATTTGATGAAGAAATTCAAAACCAATTGTAACAAAATAAATAATCTTAACACTTGCAGACACAATAATTGTTACTGATGGCCTGTTACACAAATAGATCTGGACACTTTAACCAACTTTCTAACTAATATACTACATACAACTGTGTGTTAAATGACTAACTAAGTATAAATAATTAAGCAATATGATTTCAAGTTAGTGACATTTGCAAAAATGATACAAACTTACGTAGTGTAGTGTATCAACAATAAATTGTGCGTTAAAATAAAAAGTCATATTTGGATGAATATCACTTTATCTTCATTGCAATTAAAATGCTCTATGTATTTAGCGAAAACGTTTAATGATCATTCTTAGATTAATGAACAAAATTATAAACTAAATGAAGACTTTTTTCAGCAACAATCGATTTCTTGATTTTATCCAGGTTTTAAAAACGTCTCCAAATACATTGAATGGGACACTGAAAAAAATATCAAGAAGTGATGTTTTTCCCATAAAATCTACGAACTCATTAAACCGTCTAAATGATTGGAGAAAGAGGAGCTATTTATGTATATGTATGTATATTTTATGAAAGAGATGAAAACGAATGTTCATTTTGAAACTCGTATAAATGAAATATGAAGAGTTATGTAAATTAGAATAAAAATCTAACATTTTTAATGACTGTTAATACAAGCAATCTCATAATGATTATGTGATATTATTAGACATTATTATTTAATTGTTATTTTTACATGCCAAAGAAACTTTGTGAAATGATAAATAACTAAACTAAAATAGATTTTAATTGCACAAAGCAATCGATAATTTGTCACAAAGATTTCAATCAATTCAAACCCAATTTATTCATGAGCATCATCATTCTGTCGTTTTGTCATTTTCCTCCTTATTTTCCTGCTGCGGCTCTGCAACTTCCGCCTTTTCTTCCTTGTCATCAGATTCTGATTTATCCTCAGTCGCAGTCTCCTCCTTCCCATCCCCATCCTTCTTTTCAGTCATTTCCTCTTGTATCTTTTCGGCCTCCTCCGCAGCCGACTCCTTTTTCTCCTCAGTTTCAGCTTTCACGACGACCTTGTCGATCGCTTCCTCCATTTCAGTGTTCTTCTTTAATCCATCCACCATTTCTGGTAATAATACAACAGCCCGATTGCTCGGTCCGGCCACCCCCGCAACTGGCTCGTTTCTCACCTCGGCTGCTTCCCCATTTTCCTGCTTTTTCTCCTTAGCCTTCTCTTTCTCGGCCTTCTTCCTTTTCTGCTCCTCTTCCTTTTTCTTCTTTCTCTCTTTCTCCGCTTTTTTCTCCCATTCGGGTCGGTCCACGCCCCAGAAATCGACAACCTCTGGAACAAAGTCCTCCTCGATGTTAAAGAGCTTCCTGATTCCCGCCGCAGTTTTCCCCGTCATCATGTTCGCCACTGTCTGGCAACCCATTTCCAGAAGCCCCTTGATGTCGAGGAAGTTGGCTGCCTTGATGATTTCGAACAGCATTGCCTGCTCAACCTTGAGGAACTCTGCGTCCCATTCCCCAATTGTGATCTTTTTCTTTTCACCACGATAGACCCCATCGTCGTCCTTTTCCATTTCTAGTGGCTGTGGTTCAAATGGAGCGTCATCCTAAAAAATTCAAATTTAAATTAAACACAATGTGTTTGAAGTTAATTTAAATGACTTAATTTGGTAAGATTGAATAATTTACCTTGTGATAATTAGCCCACTCGATAATCTTTCTCAAAACATCGGAGGACACATTTGGCAAAGGAATTAATTCGTCGTCTCCATCCTCCAGTCCCAAATCTTCCAGCATGGTTTTAATCGTTTTGGAACATTTCGCCACGTTCAGGGGAACGTCGAATATTTCGTCTTCAGAGCTTTTAATTTTAATTTGTGACATTCTGCTTTATGAAATGGTTAGTTTTTTTAATCGTTAAAAACGTTAAATTGTAACGAAAAAGAATTCTTTTTAATAATAATTTTTTTCTTCAACGAACAAAAGCAAGTTTGTTTCTTAGGGGCGAGTCTGAGAATGAATGAAAACCGAGTGGGCAGCGATGCATGAGTATAAATATGTATGTACACAATACAGGTCCACAATTTACTGGATTTCACCAGAAAAAATGAAGAAAAAAAAGAAAGAAGAAAAAGAAAAAGGTTAATACATGAAAAAGCTGTGTCTACGTGACGTATGGAAGGAAATGAATCTTCCATTCAGGTATAAGAATATTTATCAGGTTCTTGCCTTTCCGTTGTCAAACTACCCAAAAACTTTACATAGAAATGCATTACTTTGGTTGGACCATACCGCATTTGCTCGGTTTTTATTGATATGATAAGGTTCTAATGCAAATCCTCTTTTTTCCCTTTTTTCATTTCTAGGAAAATTAAATGAAAGAGATAAAAAAAAGGTCAAGCTTAAGTCTAACCATTGCATTCCTGTCTCATCTCTTTATGGTAAAAAAGACAAAAAATCCAAGTAGACAGACAGAAAAGTATTCTGTGTATAAAAGATTTTATTTTATTATGTACATGGGTTAAGAAGGTAAAAAGCTAACCGAAAATTTTTTCATTTCATTGTACATGTATTTTTGACGAATGAAATAAAATGATATTTTTTAAATGATTTGGTATGTATGAAATATGCCACATTAATGTTATCTTATAAGATACTATTTGATAGATAGAATATTGTAGAATATTAAAATTGACTTAATTTTATTGTAATAATAAATAATGAACTTTTCCATTAAGGTGTCCATGGTTTAGAAAGTGAAATGCTCGGGTGATGTGAGACAAAGCTTGCGAACCGCTTCTCTGGTCACAGGACCATCTAATTATAGATTCAAAACAAGTCACAAATAAAAACTGTTTAACCATTACATATTTAAATTAATTGTTCAAAACTTAATTATGTTAATCAATTTAGTCCATTTTAACGCACCCATCTGATACCAACTGTAATTGCCAGCGTCTCTCCGAGCAGAGTCAATAGCATTTCTCAGGGCGAATATGACACAACAGCTCATGTTGAACGGAGGTTCTCCAGTAGCTATTATTAGTTTGTAATCAACAATATGCATAATTATAAATGAAATATTTATGTAACATTAATATTGGTTAGTGAAATCTAAACGCTTGAACACCTTTTGACGACAAGAGTCCGTAAGGATTTGGGGCATTACGAAGTAACGTCACTCGGAGATCCTCCGGAATGTCTGCGGGAAGCATTGGTTTGTAGGTCTGTGAAAGTATAGACATAATTTTTATTTAATTATTTAGTATTTAATTTAAATTATTACATCATGCAATTTTGGTTTATTTAATTAACAGACCCAAGTATTGTCAGTAATTAAAGCTCCGGTTTCATTGTCATAAATGAGCTCTTCCATGAGCCACCATCCAAGCCCCATTATGAAGCCACCCTCAATCTGACCAATGTCCACAAGGGGACTCAAGCTGTAACCACAGTCTTCGAGAATGTCCGCCCTGTGTATTTTGTAATCGCCCGTTAAAACGTCCACCTCCACCTCAACAACGGTAACACCCCAGATGTCATATGACACCAGGTCACCTTGTTGACCTCTACAGAAACAAGAAATCAAGTGAAGTCGTTTTGTAACGGATATTTTAACATAATTTTTAATATTAAAGAATTAATTTTGCAGTTAAAATATTTCATACTGATTTTGTGCCGTTAGAAGAATCTCTCTTCCATGAGCCGCAGCAATGACCTGCTCCCAAGTGGCTGTTGGAAGCTCTTTCCTGATCGGCGCCAGTTTCTGCAGCAGCTGAAGACACGCCTGCCTAGCACTGAAACAGGTCAACTCTGACCCCACTGACCCTCCAGTGATGGCACTGTTTGGAGAAGTCACTGTGTTGCTCGGTTGCACTTTCACCTTATCCAGGGATATGCCTAGTGTGCTCGCCACAACCTGTGCCACCTTCGTGTTCAACCCCTGACCCATTTCGATACCGCCATGGGACACATTCACAGTTCCGTCTACGTGGTACACACTAATCATACAGGGAAACTAAAAATGAAAAAATATAATGTCGCCATTAAAAAAATGACTGACTTAAATTTCCTCAAGGTCAAAAGGTCAATTCACATACATGATAAAGTGGATAATAGGAGGGATATCTCTGTGGCACCAAACTGATGCCCCTCTTCCGGAACCTATTCTTTTTGTTGAAGTCCTCCACGAAGTTCTTCCTCCTCTCATAATCCGCACTCTCCATAATCTCCGCCAGCATCTTAGGAATCAAATTATCCGTGGGCAGCTTCGACCCCGGAACGCCAATCAAGGAATCCCCCTTCTGAATAAAGTTGACCTTCCTCACCTCCAGCGACTCCTTCTTGACCGTATGAGCTATATGCTCCATTATAGTCTCAATGGCCCCGACGCCCTGCGCTGAACCGGGAGACCTGCAGTAAGTATTTGGAGCAGTATCGGTTGACACCAGCCCCGGACTCAGATTCCAGTCCGTGGCCCTGTAGCAGCTCTGAGCACAGACCATGGCATACAACGAAGTTGGCTCATTTGCTACAGCCCCAGTGTCGCACACTATGGAGCCATCCAGTTTATGAATCTTCCCGGAAGAGTCGACGTCCACGGTGTAGGTCACTCGATAAGGCAGCCTTTTCCCAATCATTTGCATATTCGTGGTGAGGTCAACAGCCACTCGAACGGGTTGGTTCAGCACGAAAGATGCGACAGCACATGCAGTGGCGGTATGTGCTGCCTTCGATATTTTGGCTCCAAAGCCGCCGCCCAATCTTCGCACCTCCACATTCACTGTATTAGCTGGAACTCCCAGGGCCGCAGCTATGACCGCCTGTGCACCATCCATGTGCTGTGTGGCGGAGTAAACGGTCATACCATTTTCCTTTGGAACGCAAATGCAAATTTGGGTCTCCATGTGGAAATGATATTGCCTGTCCATAAATAGTTCACCTTTGACCTGGAGAACGTCATCTCTTAATTTTTCGTTTCCTGTTTCGTTTTCTTTTCGCTGCTGTCTTTTGGCTTCAACTCCTTTAACAACCTCTTTGGCTGTGGCGGCATCAAAGCCTCGGCAAGGCATCGCTAGATTTGGCGGGAGTTTCCTAGAGTCCGCACAATCCTGGTGCTTATCTTCAAGATAGGCCTTGGTCGCCTGGCGGATGTCCACCACCGGTTTCTTTATGTCTTCGTAGATGACCTTGACCAATGATCTGGCGCCAAATGCGGCGTATTTGTTCCTAGCTACAAGGAGTCCAACAGGTTGACCTGCGTAGCGAACTTGACTGGACACGAATATCTTTAAAAAGGTAACAATGTTAATCAGTAATTAAATTAATTAATCGTTAATTAATCAATTAACATTAAATACTAACTTCTTCTTGGTTGGACTGGAACGCGGCAAAATTATTGGCGCCTGGGATATCCTTGGCAGTGATGAAAGCCACGATGTCTGGCATCATCTAAATTAAAAATAAAATTTAAAAAATGTTTTTTATATACAAAATTAAGTACTTTGATTAATTTAATTCAGTACCATAGCCTCAGAGACGTCAATATTTTTAATATTAGCGCTGGCCACAGTGGTCACAACAAAAACGCCAAAAAGTTCGTTAAACTCTGGTCTAATGTCGTTGACATACTCTGCCTCGCCCGACACCTGTGGATAAGACTCCAGCTTTGGAATGGGCTGATACAGCGGCCACTTTGACCTGTCCGTGTCGAATGTCTGCAATCCGGTGTTCAGTGACCTCTCCAGGTCTTCACCTCCAGACTGCAGAAAAGGGTCAACCATGGTGCCACGGATTCCCAGAATGAATTTGTACAGATATGACTGCGCAAGACCTAGACGATACTCTTGTGTTCCATCTTGCGGGTCAAAGGTTGGAATCGCTTCACTCTTCAGGATGGACATGGCCGACTGTAGTGTGGCCACTGTGAGGGGCTTTCGGGTCAGGAAGTCCTCCGTAGCAGTGGCGTGGACCTGTTTAAAATAATTTTTTAAACGGTAAAATATATATTTTTCTCTATTTTAACCTTTGACCTTTCAATCTGACTTACAAACATGGGATTAACCCCTCCGTAGACAATGGTGGGTCTCTCCATCACCCCAAAGTTATTCTGGTCCATGTTGAACAAAAACGCGGCGTTCACGTAGGCCTTGGCGTGCTGGTACCGTTTGCCAACTTTAAATGACCTATAAATGAAAGTGGTTGGAAATGTTGGCAGATGAATCGACAGTATCACTTTGCCCCTCATGTCGAGCTCCAAGAATTCCGGTAGGCTGTATTCCTTCCAAAGTGAGTTGGAACTGCCGATTTTTAGGATCGCGCCAATGGACTCGAATAAAGTGAAGACATCGGAGACGAACTCGCGGTGGGCGTGTTTAATCATCAAATTTCCAGCCAGAGTTCCTTGCTATAATTAAAATAATTTTATCTTAAAATTTAAACATACCAAACCAACTACAATTATTAAATTTATGTGTAATTTAAAATTACGTTTCTAATTGATAGACACGCAGTCCTCCTAAAATGCTTGTTGAACGCCTTCGCCCAAACGTAGCCCTGCATTCCAATGGCATCCCGGAATTGCTCGATGGCCGCGGTTAGAGTCACGGCGGCACCAAAAATCATTTCCTTTGCTTCCCTAGACACAAAGTGGAGTTCAGGGATATCATTGATGTCAATGAAGCCTTCATACGGCCCATCGTTGTAAAGTCCAGTTCCGGTGTTTCCAGCGACCAGTCGGTATCTCATCTGCGAGAAAGAGAATTTGTGGAGAATTCCGAAGAGAGTCTTCAAAGTATTCACTTTGAACCACTGGTCACCCGCGATGGTGCGGAGATGAAGGTTCCTGGGTGTCTGGATAATTTCGAGGTCATCATTAGCCGAATCTTTCGCAGCCTCGATTGCCTTCATGCTCATAGGACACTTAAATTTGTGAATGTCCTCGATATCCTGGCACTTTCTTTTCAGCTCCTCCGAGGCGCTGGGTGACAAAGACTTGAAGGCGTCCATGATTGGACGGTATCCAGTACACCGGCAAATGTTACCATCAAAGGAATATTCCACATCCCCTCCGGTGAACTTGGGGTTATTCTGGACAAGGCTGTACATGGACATGACAAATCCCGGTGTGCAGAAGCCGCATTGTGTGCCGCCCATTTTCACCAGTCTGTCTTGTATAGGATGGTATCCCTTCATGGCGTTCCCTAATCTTTCAACTGTAGAGATGTCCAGACCGTCACAAGCGAATATTGGGATTAAGCAGGAATTGGCTGAACGGATTACTTGCCGACCTGTGGCGGGGTGGGTGGAGCGAATTGAGACCATGCATGCGCCACAGCCTCCTTCCCTGCACATGTATTTGGTGCCAGTGAGACCCGCTTTGTCACGCAGAAAATCTACGAGAAGGTAACCGGGACCAATTTCCGCGTCACATCCGTCCGTCTTCACGGAGTACTCGCGGCCGTTTATGAAAAATGTGACGAAGTCCTGGCGGAAGTCGGGACCATCCCTGTGACATGAAATAAAATAAAAAAATTTATTTTTATCATTTCAAGTTGAAATTTTCAACGTTTGTATAAGAAATTTCTCAATTAAATTTTTTCTTACTTCATCTGCTCCAGCAACTGACTTTGTTCCGCTCCCATTTTCCTTATTGTACGTATTATTATGATAATTAACCCCTTTAAAAGATTTGGAAGCGCCAATTAAACTGATACTATCTCTGTGTGAAGTGAAGATGAGCTCAGTTGTCAGAAACTTCGCACACTCATTTTGAAACGGATTCTGGCTGTGGCTTGCTTGGCTCAGAGAGGTACGTAATTAAAGTAAATGAGTGAACGGCACCGATTGTTTGGTACTGACTGCGGTTCGCTGATTTTCATGTTATTTTTTACTTTGTTGCTGCTAAGTGCATTTAATTGGCCTCTGGCTCTGCAATTTGCACATTTATAATAAGTACCACAAAGTAAATTTTTTGCAGTATTTTGATTGAATCCTGAAAACGAATTTTACTGTATCATGTTACTTTTACAGATGGATGTATAATATATGTATACTTAATATTTAATGAAATGAAATGAAGGCAGCCAAAGCCGCAGAAATGAAAAACAGCAAAGTGCAATTCAGTGTAAGTGAGCATTTTTTGGTGAAACGTGACCCCAGACTGATACACGTTATAGGAAAAGATTAATACCATCTACTAGTAAGGTAAACCATCATCATTTTGAACAAACTACTGAAAAATAAGGCAAGGAATCTGTAGCTGATTTTTGTGTAAAAAACTAATAAAAACCGCTTTCGCTACGCTCCCGTTCACAAAGCAGAGCATTTGTATGTAAATAGTATGAAATTGCAATTGAAATAACTTTGCTAAATATCGCTATGCTGATGGTTTCATCAATTCGATTTTGTGGCAAGGAAAACTTTGAACTGCACTAAAATGAGCTGTAGACTATGTTTTGTGGTGAATATGTTAGTTTCATACGTAATCAATGCACAATCATGCAAAATTGATATGAAATGAAGCACTACGAAATTAAGAGTAGCAAAACCCAGCTTTCTTTATTGAGTTGACTATTAGTCTACTTGGTATTATGTATTAGGTAATTTATTGTAAGATAAGACGCAAGCTAATCTTAAGATAAATATGTGCAAGTAGCAGCAAGCCTCACCTAATTAAAGTTTCTTTATTAGGAAATAATGGTATTTTGAGCTTATCATGGTGGAGATCCGAAATGGTACATGGTAAACTAGTAAGTTGCACACAATAATTACTATTGGGTGTATCATATCATTTTATACTTATGCTTACACATAATACATAATGATAGTATAGTTTTTATTAACATTCAAAAGTAATCAACTAATCATGGATTCAAAATCTGCTACTTACTCGTGTAAAAGCGAAACGAGCAGTAATTAATATTATATTGTGAGTAAGACAATTGAGAATTCACTGGAGCGTTTCTGTCTGTTAGATAAAAATATCAATTTGGTAAGCACAAACAAGGTACATGGTGCACCACAATAAGTTCATTGTGCTTAAGCTTAAGCTTAACTTAACCCGACAACCTACTTTGACACACATTTAAAATTAAAAATTAAGAATCTTTAAAAGTTGCACATTTTAGCTTAAAAGGCCAAAAAAAAAAAATGGAATCTGGTAATTCGCCTTGCTCAGTGCTCACTGTTTTAAATTTTAGTGAACTGAATGGACTAACATATACGTAATCATATAAATTAAATAAGCGGAGAAGAGAAATGAATTAATTATACAAAAATAATTTCTATTTTCTATATGTCAGATTTCAATTTCCATAAAACAAAATTCTAAGTCGCTGTAGTATAATATGGAAATATTTAAGCCAAGGTCAGATGACTTATATGATGATACTTCAATGTTTAAGCTTTAAGCAAACACTTCAATGACGAATTTCATTTTATAATACTGGAAAGAAACATTTTTTAAAATATTATGATACGAGAATGAAAGCGACTTCGAGTTGGTTAAAATCTTCTTGTGCAGTTACCACAATTTAAAACGAATTGTCACCTTTAAAAACTACAGACTCAAAAATGCCTTTGCAAATATTTTTTCAAATATTTCTGCTTTTTCCTAGTACTACATCTCATAATAATAATGGTGCTGACACTATCACTGACGACGCTTCTTCTTATACGGTGCTAACATTACGAGAAATATTCACACAAAAATTAGA
This sequence comes from Cyphoderus albinus, assembly GCA_021029165.1. Taxonomy (NCBI): domain Eukaryota; kingdom Metazoa; phylum Arthropoda; class Collembola; order Entomobryomorpha; family Paronellidae; genus Cyphoderus; species Cyphoderus albinus. The sequence continues at coordinate 13,301 of VYYJ01000226.1, forward strand.
TGTTGAGTTACCCAAGATCTTTGCCAATCATTTTAAGTTTTTTGAGACACAGTCCGACGCACTACCAAATCTAAAGAATGTTTTGGAAAGTTTATTCATAGCCAACCATTGCTTCATTCTTGTAGATAATTTTAAGTCTGTCAATTTAAATCTAAATGATATAAAGATTCCTCTAATTTTGAGGAAGCCAGAGACTGCCATAATGATTCTTTGGAACTTTCATTCGAAGCATCATCTAAGTGTGAATGAAAATGTGGTATGGACAGATGGAAAAGTTGATAAATTAATTGAAGAATTGGAGGATATTAACGATCGGTTTCATTGTAACTGCACCTTGTCAAAATATTTTGTGTCTCACATTGGAATATTTCCCCATGAACCACCAAGAAAAGAAAGTTATCTTTGCCTAGCTCTGGATCTTATAAATTATGTACCTTTCAGTAAAACATGGAATTGTCAAGTGCACATTGCCCTGAATCCTCCTCAGGAATTTGTAACACCGGGATTTGGACATCCTCCCATATTTTTGTACAAGGGTGGGCAAAATTTATTTCCGGTAATTCCCCCATCGACTGCTCCCAAAATTAACATTTTATTAACCTCAAATGACTCAATGGAGAAAACATGCAAGAGTTGGATAACATACCGAAGAGAAACTGATCGCCAGATGAGTTACATTTTCCACGATATTTTTCTCATTCTGCAGACATCAAGCCCAACCTCAAACAGTCTTTATCCCGTCACAGAGAATTCTCTGTATTTAAATGAAGCTCAAAGTTTGATAAGCTGCGACTTTTTAATGAACTTTACAAAGTCCTCTATTGAATGGGTTATCAAAGTTGCCGATCCCTCCGACGACCATGAAGAAAATTTACTTCTGTATCTCCACAAGTGTAAACATGAATTTCCTTTTCAATTTCATCCATCGAAGAAACCAACTTTACACGACCAGCATAGGAAAAACAAGAAAATACTTGTGAAAGCTCAGGCGGATGTATTTAAGTCTTTAATGAGAAATTACAGCGTTTTCTCATTTTCATTCGGGTTAGAGCTTCAAAAGCCTTGCGACTTTGATGACCTTGGAATAACATCCAATTTTCCAATGATATCATTGATGTTTGATGAACTTCTTTTAAAACACAAGCATAAATATTGGGCAGTTGTGGAAAAAAGTTCCTTTCTAAACTTCAAACCTTTACCCGTGTATCCAATAATTATCCAAGAAAATTTGCATTCTCTGCGCTTTCTTTGCTGTGGGGTAGCGGGAAACGAAGCGCTTTCGTACAAGAATCTTCACAATATTTTTCATCCTCTGGTTTGGATTTTAACTGTTCTGTCAATGATTTCAGTTTCTTTAGTTAGTCCCTGGTTATCAATTAAAGAAAAGGTGAAATCGACAATTTATCAAAATTTATTGTCAGTCAGCAAGACTCTTCTAGAACAAGGAAATCCTTTCCATAGCGAGAAAATTGCTAATAATCCAGTGAGATGCGTCATTGGAACGTTTTTGCTCTCTGGGATTGTGATCAGTAACGCTTATAAAAATACAAATTGTTACAATATGATTTTACCCAGGAAGCCGATTCCGTTCCAGAATCTGGATGAATTGCTAAGAGATAATTTTACAGTGTTGACAAGAGCCTCCAGAGTGGAATTGGATTTCAAAACGTACAACGATGAAGATTTCGAGATGGAGAGAAATCCTCATTATGTACAATTACCTCAATATGGATTTATGACTCGTGTAATATCTGAAGTAGGCCACATTTTATCGATATTACAGTACAAGACTGTAGACCAATATTCTAATGAAACAATTGAGGCGCTCGTAAAATTAGTTGAAAATTCTGGCTTACACTGGAACTTAGGCGAAGCATTTTACAAAATTGTGTCCAGAGGATTTAAAAAATTGCTACAACATCCGAATCAATCTAGTAACATTTCTGGGGAAATACTAGACAAATTTTGGAATAAAGAAAGCAAAATTATCTATAAATTTATGAGAAAATGTAACAAAAGCGCAATTTTGCTGCCGACTGATCTCGCAATTCTTCTGAAAAAGAAATTACTGAATTCCAGGGGTACGAAAACAAAATCTTTGACATTGTCAATAGGTAACGAGCTTTACGTAAATGTGTCAATGGGCTTCACCATCTCGGGGTGGGTTTCGTCACAGTTAATGCTGAGAGTCAAGGCGGTTGCGATCTCTGGTATTTTGGAGTGGTGGAATAAACTCATATCGGGTGAGCTTCATGATGATGACTCTGACAGCGGCGGAGGAGAAAATGCAGGAGTAGAACCAATTGCTCCCTCAATGAATGGAAATATCGTCATTATTTTTATTCTCTGGTCTTATGGTATTGCTATTGGAGTAATTTCTCTGGCTGCTGAAAATCTAATTATAAATTATGGCTCGTTTAAGGGCATCCATTTATGCCATAAACTTTGTTACCAATGTGCAATTTAAATTATCCAGTAATAATAATTATTTCCTAATCAAATTAAACTTAATTGAGACACTATAGCTATAATAATACATTTGTAAAATATCACCCACTTTGTATAGTATTTACCATTCAATGTCATAATGAAATAATTTATTATGTAATGTCTGTATGTACTTTAATAAGCAAATACAATTCAATTGCTTTAATACTTTTTTTTGGAGCGAGCAACATAACTTGAGAATTCAGCAAATATTACTTTTTTTGGCTAAATAATATTTGTTACTCAAAGCCGGATAAGCAAGACATTATTATTATGCTATTGCATTGCAAATAAAAATGTTTCCATCAGGAGGTAAAATATTTTTATTCCAAATGCAAATTTATTGCATTTGTGCTAGTAAATGGCATTCAATACATTCTATGCAGAAAATACTTGATGGAAAAGGGAATGTTACAATTGAGTTTTTTCAAGATATCCAATTTTTGAACGATTTTAAATATCTGCCTACACCAGAATTTGAATCATTAGAAAATCTAGGAGCTTTGTCACCTTTATTTGAAGATAGCCACTGCTTCGTACTTGCAGACAATTTTCGATCTATTTACTTAAACCTGGACGAGGTAGCATTTCCGTTGGTTTTGAGGAAGCCAGAACCGGCACTAGTAATTTGTCATGAAATAGTGGAGGAGAGACTTTCGCAGGAATCAACCCCAGAGGACTTGGTGGCATGGACTAATGGAATAGTCAAGGGACTGATTATTAAACCAATACGACTAACATCCACTTCCAAGCTAAACTGTTCCTCATCAAAATATTTTGTTCCTCACATTGGAGATCTTTTCGGTACTAACAAAAAGAAAGAAACATTCTTTTGCTTGTCCATAGATTTCTTCAATTTTGTGCAATTTGCTAAACCCTGGAATTGTCAAGTTCACATAACACTTAATCCGCCTTCGTCATTTACAACGTCTGGCATTGGACATCCTCCCATATTTTTATACTACTACAACAGGGGGAAATTGACTTCGGTGATACCTCCATCAAGCGTTCCCAATATTAAAATTCTCCTCCCTTCACACGACACCGCAGTGGACCACTTAAAAAAACTGGAATGCATTTATTGGCTAATATACCTGAAATTTAGTAGTCGTGACATAAGCCACATTTCTCATGACATTTTTGTAATACTTCACACGTCCTATCCAATAAGCCATGACAAATTTCAATTCAGTTTGACCGAAAATTATCGCTTCGTCAATGAAGCAGAAATTTTGGCAACCTGTAACAATTCTGAGAGATTCACAGAGACAGATACGTTTCCGAACATTTTTAAATACTCCAAACAGATTTTCAAAAGACAGTCCTCGCCTTTATGGTCAGTGGAGATTGAAAGTAGCGTAGGGGACCCTGGGGAAGACTTAATGAAATACCTCCATCTCTGTAAAGCTGAATCCCCGTTTCGGTTCCACCAAACTAAAAATAACGCTTTATACTATCAGCACAGGCGAAACAAGGAAAGGCTGGTGAAAGCACAGAGAAATGTGTTCGCATCGCTCATGGGAAATTACAGCATTTTCCTGTCTTTATCCACCGAGATATGCACTACTAACGGCCATTTGTACAAATTAACCCGAAATATTGAGGACATCCCAGTTTACGAGCATTGGGCAGAACTAAAAAGAAATTCTTATTTAAACTACGACATTTCACCGATATATCCAATCGTAATAGAAGAAACGTTAGAATCTTTGCGTTTTTTATGCTGCGGTACCAGAGGAACAGAATCGTTTTCTTTTCAAGAGATTTTCAAAGTATTTCAGGTTTCATTGTGGATTTTAATTATTTTTACAATTTTGCTAGTGTCACACGTGTTTCCATTGTTGTCCAAAATTTATAGATACAGGTCTATAAAATTGAAAAGTTGCGCATTGATGCCAACCATCAAAACTTTTCTTGAGCAAGGAAATCCCTTTCCAAGCAGGAAAGTTTCCACTTCTGTCAAATTGGCGATTGGAACATTTTTGTTGTGTGGAATTGTGATCAGCAACGCTTATAAAAATACAAATTGTTACAATATGATCTTACCAAGAAAGCCCATTCCGTTTGAGCAACTAGATGAACTGGTGAAGGAGAATTTTACAATTTTGGCCAGAATCACGAGAACAAAGCTTTCTTTGAAAAATGATTTTGAAAATCCAAACGTAACAATAATGAACGAGGCTCATCTAGTTACCATAAGCCATTTTCATCGTACTTCTTACGCTTATATCAAATCCGAGGTAAGCCACATTGTGGATATATTTGTGATACAGACGATGTACATCGAGGCAAAGTCTTCGGCGAAGACATACAAAGCTTTGATGAAATTGATCGATGCATCGAATTTTCACACAGAAATAGCCACAGCTTTCAACAACATTGTTCGAAGAGGATGGAAAAAATTGTTGCATGATAGTGATACCAACAATTCTAACAAGATTTACAAGGAAACTTTCGACAACATCTGGAGTGAAGACACAAGGATCATACACAATTTCATGAAAGCATGCATCAAGAGCGCGATTTTACTCCCAACCGATCTCGCAAACTCTTTGAAAAGAAATCTGTCCAGTTCCAGAAATTCAAAGTCTTTGACATTGTCAGTTGGAAATGAGATTTACACAAATATTTCGAGAGTCTTCATCATCTCAGGTTGGTTTCATCCACGGGTGATGCAAAGAGTCAAATCGGTTGCAGTGTCGGGCATTCTGGATTGGTGGGGTAAACTAATATTGGGCGATTTACATTCTGATGCCACTGAATCGTCTGTGAACAACCGAGAAATTGAGCCGAGCGCACCGAAAATGGACGGAAATATCGTAATCATTTTTACTCTCTGGTGCCTGGGTATTCTAACGGGAGCAATATCCTTTATAACTGAAACCCTTATTACAATTTGCTTCAAGATTAGGAGGGGTAAACGGGGTTAGCTTATTTTAGGTTCGCTGATTCCCCCGAAAAATTTGTTAATCAATTACCATAAGAGGAAAAAAGTATTTTCTGGTAAAATATTATACAATTAAATCAAACAATTAAATTGTCAAGATGATGAGGCAACAAACTTATTGACAATAACAATACAAAAATATTACAAGCAGCATATCATATCAAGTAGTTGTAAATAATAAAATAAACTTATCAAATTGTAAACGGATGATGACATCAAATGAATTAAATTTTATAAATTTCAATAAAATTGAAACTTATAAATAAATTTTATAAGTTTCAATTTGAGCTTATACCCTTTCCAAATTTCTTCATACTGCATGCTATTTCGTTGTTGGTCAGCACTATAATTTGCAGAAAAAATGTTTTCCACCTTAAAATTATTTATCTTTCTGAATATACTAATCTCATGTATTTGTGAAAATGAGAGGAATTTTCACTCATTGCATTCTTTGAAATACAAACTTAAAGGAAATAATAATATTACTAGCGAGTTGTCCGACCTGGACTTTCAGAACAATTTCCAATACATTACTTCACCAGAATTTGTGGCATTAAGAAATCTTCAAGATTTGTCACATTTATTCCAAGAGAGTCACTGTTTCATTCTTGCTGATAATTTTCGCTCACATAATCTGGACCTGAAGCAATTGGGATTCCCACTAGTTCTTAGACAGCCGAAGCCAGCTCTGGTATACCACCATAATTATGACCAAAACAAATCCAGTTTGAGAGTAAAAAACACAGTAGCATGGACTAACGGAAAAGCCAATTGGCTGGTGCTGAAACCCAAGGATGAAAACTGGACAATAAATTGTTCATCATCAAAGTATTTTGTTTCCCATTTTGGCGACCTTCACGACTATACTCCCAGTAATAAAGAAACCTTCATGTGCCTATCCATTGATATGACCAATTTCGCACGATTCAGTAAAACCTGGAATTGCCAAGTTCATATCATTCTAAATCCCCCTCCATCATTTACAAAACCTGGAATTGGACATCCTCCAATATTTTTGCACTATTCCAACAGAGAGGAACGGAAGGAGAAAGTAGTTCCCATTATTGCTCCATCCAGCGTTTCTAATGTTAATATGCTACTTCTGACCATCAACACTACAATAGAAAGCTTTTCAAAAACGGGCTGCAATCAATGGATGCGCTACCTGGGGAAAAGTGAGCGAGGTCGAAGCTACATTTCTCACGATGTCTTTGCAATTCTCCATTCATCTGACACCATTCCAAAAAACATTCATCCCTTCATAAACGAAATTCATTGGACCGTGAATGGACTGCAGCTTTTCGCAACTTGTAGCATTTCCGAACTAATCACAGAGATTCATTCCCTCGCAACTACATTTAAGAATTTACTGACCCTGTCAAACAAATTTTCTTGGCCCGAGTGGGAAATTAAATTTGAAGACCCGTTTGAGGAAATCGGTGAAGATTTGCTAAAGTACCTGCACCAGTGTAAAGCAGAATCGCCGTTTTACATTCCTCAGTCAACTAAAAAGTCAGCGTTGTACTATCAACATCGGCAAAACAAGGAAAGACTTGTGAAAGCTCAGCGAAATGTGTTCGCTTCCCTCATGGGAAATTACAGTTTTCCCTCATCCGCATTCACCCTGGTGTGCAGTTCTCAGGGTCTCGTCCAATACCGTTATTCAACAACGTCTCAGGCGTACGGTTACTGGGCTCGACTAGAACGAAGTTCGTTTTTAAACTATGATATTTTACCAGTGTATCCAATACTCATCAAGGAAAAGCTCCAGTCTCTGCGGTTCCTCTGCTGTGGCACACGAGGCACAGAAGCAATTTCTTTTCAAGAGCTTTTCAATGTGTTCCAGCCTCCATTATGGATTTTAATTTTCCTCTCAATTTTAATACTGTCACAGGGAATCCCTTTGTTATCACAATTCTACACTTCTAGATCTTTGCATTTGAAATTTTGTTCATTGCTGCCCCTCATCAAAACACTTCTGGAGCAAGGAAATCCTTTTTCAATTGAAAAAGTTTCAAATCCAGTTAGATGGTCCATTGGCACGTTTTTGTTATCTGGAATTGTGATCAGCAACGCTTATAAAAATACAAATTGTTACAACATGATTCTGCCTAGGCAGCCCATTCCAATCAAGCATCTAGATGAATTGCTAACAGAGAATTTTACAACATTGACGAGAGCCACGAAGATAGAATTGCATTTGGAAAAACATGACAAATATGAATCAATGGATGAACAAGCACATCAAATTGAACTACATCAGTTTATGTTCACCTATATCAAATCTGAGATAAGGGTGATTATCAGCATGCTTCATAGACAGAGGAAAATAATAAAACGGGATTACTGGACTAAGCTTAAGCGAGATATGTTTAAATTACATAATGCATCCTTTTTTCACCCAAATATATCCAGAGCTTTTGCGAAAATTACCACAAAAGGATACAAAAAGTTGCGACAGAATCCAGACAGATCTAAGCACATTTACAAAGAAACACTGAAGACATTCTGGAATGAAGAGACAGAAATTATAAATGACTTCATGAAAGCTTGCAGGAAAGGCGCCATTTTTCTACCAACCGATCTTGCAAATTCTTTGAGAAGGAATTTATCCAGCTCTAGAAATTCGAAGACCTTGACACTGTCAATCGGTAAAGAGCTGTATACAAATATTTCTAGGGGATTTACCATCTCCGGGTGGTTTCCTCCACGCGTAATGCGAAGAGTCAAGGGACTTGCAATATCTGGAATATTGAAGTGGTGGGAAAAGCTAATTTCCGGTGATTTACAACACGACACCAGTGAGGTTACAGCTACCAGAAAAGCTAATGCGGAAGTTGAACCGAGTGCACCAAAGATGAGTGGAAACATCGTTATTATTTTTATTCTCTGGTGTCTGGGTGTTGCGGTCTCTGTATTTTCTCTGGTGTTTGAGAAATTTATTAATGTCAGGGTCAAGGCCACAAAATTTTCGCCGAATACGATATAAAATATTTTTCGCTTACAATTACAATAAAAAACAAGCGAGTCTGTTGTAGTACAGACTGAAACCATAATAAAAATATGTGTAGAAAATAAAAATCTGTGGTGGTGTGGATTAAAATCAGAAAGTATTGTCTAACATCCATCTGATTAAAGGTTTTTTAAACAATGTCTGTGTTAAATTGTTGAATTGACAGATTCCGCAACTTGATATTTTTTCTTTGTTCACAAATTATTTTCCATTAATATTGATATTGACATACGTGAAAATTCGCATTTAAACAAAGTTAAATAAAACACAATATTTATTCATGTATGTAATTGTAATTCAACCCCTTTACATTCACTCCTCACATGAAACCACAAAAACGAAACCGCAAACCAGACAAAAGCTGTAACAACTGGAAAAATCTCTTATTTAATTGCATTGTATTTATTTAAGTGTCAATTTAATTGTTCACTTTTTAAATGTCAAAGTCCAGACAAAAAACAAATGTCAATGTCTAAAATTACAATCTGCGTCGTAATTTAAAAAAATGCCAAACCCCAACCGTTAAACCACCTATAAAAACCAACTGCGGGGTTCCTCCAGTACTTCCATTCCAGCGATTTCTTATCTTTGGTGATTGCACTTTACGTGAAAGTCCCAAGTCTTTAAATTTTTTTTTGAGAAACCTTTTTCTTCAAAAACTCAATCAAGGTTAGTTTTTTATTGATTATTATTTTAATCGCAGTTTAGGTTTAATTTTTAGTGATTTTTTTACCTGTTCATCTTTAGATGTACAAAATCTGTCTTGCAATCCTGCTTGTGGCTGTTGTCTCAGCTCAGGCCGCCCCACAAAGCGTTCAGTGGTGCACTGCGTGGTCCATCATGATGGGAACATGCCCCAAGACCACAGCTGCCGCTGCCACTACTAAAGCTGCCACCACCGCTGGCACCACCGCAGCAACCACCGCTGCAACAACCGCTGCAACAACCGCTGCAACAACCGCTGCCACGACCGCTGCGACAACCGCCGCAGGTGAGAGCACGACCGCTGCTGCTGGTGAATCAACGACTGCTGCCGCCGGTGAAAGCACGACCGCTGCGGCCGGAGAAAGTACCACTGCGGCATCCGGAAGTCCCTCCGTCCAATTCGTTCCTCTTGGACAGCTTCTCCTTGGTGGAGGTTCTACAGGTGAAGCTGCTGCCGGGTCACCCTCAGTTCAAGTATGCTACATTTATCTTAACTCTAAAGCATATTAACATTACTTAATGTAATTAAGAGACCATTTTAAATGAATTTTTATTTTATTTACAGTGGGTCCCACTTGGACAAGTCCTTGGTTAAATTTCAGCTGGAACATAAATATTTAATATGCGCTAAATTTTCCGAACAAAATTGTAGTCGTCAGATTTAGTATTATATCAATATGTAGATTTTAGTAAAGAAAGAAAATCTGGAAATGTAAATAAATTTGCGTGGAATTTGGGTATTAAATTTTTTGACATTTGGAAATGTTTCTGGAAATTGCTAAAGGTGGGAACATTAATTTTGACCTTGAGTCATCTTGAATTTTTACTTGTCAAAAACTACTAAATGCGTGATCATGAAATATAACGTATCAGTTAACGTGTCTTACTCTTATTCTATTCTTCTGTCTGTCAGTCAGTCAAAATATTCGATAGTATTCATAATTTTTTTTCTTGAATCAAGACTCTTGATCATGATAATGAACAATATCATCGATTTCTAGTAAATAACTGAAAAGCTCCCCATCAATCTTCAAACCAAATAATATTTTAAAACGTGACGCTGCAAATACGATTGCCAGAAAATTGTTTTATTTTATTTTATGCAAAACACTTTATTTCATCGATATTTCTTGCAAAAAAACAATCATTAAGAATTGACTGACCTGGCATATAAATTGGTGAAATATGGTCGAAAATGTTTATTAAAACAATAAAAATGAATCATGATGATACATAATTGTAATAAATATTTACGTAAAAATGAAACAAAAAAATATTTTGCACTTTAGACGGAATAATTTCATTGCTATTAAATACTAATGTGATAACTTAATTATGGTTTTGTTTGTGGTCATCATTTTCTTGGTGACTATCATCGTTGATTTCATCATTATTGACTGTGCCGATATCTGTAGCAACATTATTGCTGACAGTGTCTAGTACATGCTTAAGTCCTTTGCGTTTAAATTCTTTGAAATCATTCCAGAATTGGCTGCTATGTTTCCTGTCACGCTCCCCTTCCGCCCTAAACTCCTTGCTTAAATTCGACATTTCCTCAATCTGCTTCATAAGATAGGATTTGCTTGGACTTTGAAATTTGTCTTGTCCTTGCGAGTCATCTTCGTCGGCATCTTTAGTTGCACCTTTTTGATCCCTCCAAAATTCCAGCATCTTTGTATGTACGCCTGCATAAGTTTTTACGACTTCCTCCAGTTTTTTCGCTTTTGTGGCCACCAGTGCCAGGAGAGTGTTCATGTCTTCTCGAAGTTTCAAGTTTTCCTGGTCTCGAATCTTAGCCGCTTTCCGTTTCGCAAGTTTCATATTTACATGTATCAACTCCTCTTGGGCTTTTTCGCGTTTTGTTCTATTCTCAATTATGGAATTCTGTAGTCGCACTTCGTCTTCGGTTAGTTTTTGAACGGTGGCAATGTACAGCTTCATCAGCTTATATTTCTTAACCTCAGACGAACAAGACCTTTCGCCTTTGTCAACAGGATGGCACTGATCAACCTTAGCACGGGGATCCTCTAGGAGTGTTGATGATGAAAATGGCACTACGGGCTCCAATTTATCGTTGGAAACTTTATTTTGATCCGTGGTCGTGGAATCTTTGCCAGGGTTCGACTCTGTTTGTTTTGTGCTTCCATTTTCCTCCGTTTTCTCATCCTTTACTTTCGCTGTCGCTTTTAGAGTCTCGTCGACATCAATACCCAAACTCATCATACTTTGTATGGTGATAGTGGGGCCTTCATCATCATCATGATCATCAACTTCGGAGTCAGATGACAGCGTGATGATATCAGGGTCGGACCTTTCCTTCTGGTCATGGTCTTGAACTTTTCTCGCTCTAAATTCCAATACGCCTTGGGAGAAAGCGGAGACCTCCATCTTGAACTGAATATAAATTACAAAATTCAAATAAATGTATTAAGGAATTATGCACTTTGTAAAATTATATTTCTCTAAATTTTATAATTTTGTAATTGAATACACATTAATATTATTTCTGTGCTTTATAACTGAATTTTTTGTTTCATACCTCCGGCTCAGTAAAGAGGAAATCGGTTACAAATTGCTTTTACAAAACGTTTTAATTCCCACTGATCAAAAATTTGATAATTGAAAGTTCTAAGACAATATTTTATTATACTGTGGATTACGAAGATTAAGGAAACTGTAGAGATCATCTCTTGTTTATTCACTCACATACTCACTTAAGTATACATATTTATTATCATGTATCTATCGCATTAAGCACTATGAAAAAAAGGCTTTTCTTACCTTTTAGCCAAATAAAGATTATGCATATATATTTTAATATTGTCACCAAAAGAAATAGATAGTATGGTGCTTCAAGTGTCTCTGTTATGTTATGTTAAATACAAACACACTGAAGTACGTTCGTTTATTAATGCACCTGCGGATATACTGACGGAGTGATAAAGATAAAATATCTAAATAATAATATGCATCAATGTAAATGACTGGCCTTTATTACGTACTAGAGCTTGGGAGTTGGGAGCAGAGCCCACATTCAATGCTACACTTGACATTTTATCGAACTTTTATTCAAATGAGAGAACATGGTAAATTCAGATGCTTCCAAGAAATGAAAACTATTAAAACGAAAATTTTCATTGTACTTACCAATGCGATGTCCAAAACCTAATTAAATGCGACGGGTAAACATTTTATATACAAGATCGTATTACTTTTTCATTTTACACGTCCTCATGTCCTCAACTAGACCTTTTTTATTTTACATTTTCCAGTCTTCATTGGAATTGAGTAAATCCACTTAAATCTCAATGAATCCAGGTACGATTAAAATTGTTTTGGTGGGATGCGTCCTATCCTGTCTGTGGGATTTAAGTTGGTCGGGTAGGTTTTAAACTCATAATCCCCAAGAGAAAATTTTTAAGTACGCAGAAATTTATAAGATTTCATATTTTTAAAATTCAGACGATGGTCCCTATAGAAGAAAATCAGATTTGTTCCTCATGCAAAGGGCTATAGAGGGGATGCCAGGCATCGTTTCTCCAGAGGACACGATTCCTCCAATCATAGGTTCAAAACTAAATGAAATATGCCTCAGTTAATTAAAAAATTATACAGAGGAATCCACTTTTTATATATTTTTTTTGTCATAGAGCCCGAAGAATCTGAAGCATCGCCCTCAATGCGGAAAGCTGTTTTGGAAGGCACCATTCCCGACATGATTGTCGAGAAAAACAAGCCGGTCGAGGACGCCCATGCTGCTCGATGGAAATTCCTCGATTCTCTGCTTGACCCCATCAAGGACGTCATCCTGGACCTGATCGGGAAGGGAAACGAGACTAGAAAAGTGGATGACTCATTACTGGGCGGCCCTGAAGCCTACGTCAAGAAATTAATGTCATGCTCCCGGAAAATGGTTTTGTGCAGCCTAGCCGAAATTTTTAATGTTCACTGTTTCCTCCACTGCCTACTCTCAGAACACCCCGTGGGCTACATTGCGGTTAACAGTGTGGGCCACATTGTGAAATCTTTGTGTGATTCACTGGGCACCATCTACGATCAAGTAGGTTTATCATGATACAAATCGTCAATTACACAGATTTTACACATTTTTCATTCATTTCAATTTTTATAGGGCGTGGTCAAATTTGAATACAGATTCGTAGAAACCAAAACTGTGGCCAACTTTCTGACACTCTTCAACGTTCCTCCCACCCAACTCAAAAGATTCTCCCGACTCGCTGCAAAATCTCTACCAACTCTGATAATAAAATATACACAGCATTCAGAATCTCAGCGTCTCAAGAAAACAATCAACGCTTTAGAGACGGCGTCCAAAGTTGCGAACGAGGGACTTTCGGAAATCGACGGTATCATAAATCCAGGATGTCCCCATATAGAATCAATGGATGCCATGAAGCAGCTCGTTTCTCTGTTCTACACGAATCCCAAGAGCATTGACATAATTTTAGCAGGATACTGGACAATCACAAAAATCTTCAATATGATCTACGTGCCCAATATGAGATTTCTCATGAAGGCTATGATAGGGGGCATCAATATCCTTACCGGCCTGGACTGTGGGATGATTTATTATGCTCAAGTTGGGGAAACCGTGGAATGTAGCCAAGACGAGATTGTCAATTGGCAGGAGTCAGCACAACTCACCGGGCACGATATCGCAAAGCCGGAAGTGTGTGGAGCTGTGCCTGTATATGCGCCCGCTATCTATGACGAGATGTACTCACCCATATTTTTCATGAAGGATGCAAGACCGAAAAAGAAAGTGCCAAGGAAGCAGGAAAAGCCTGAGAATGAAACAATGGTGGAAACGGAGAAGTTGGACTTTTCCTGGGTGGACACCATTTTGAAATCAGAGAGTGACGACGGTTTCTTTTGGTGAATAATCAAAAAGGACTACAATAAAAACAATTATTTTTTTGAACTTCCCAAATTTATTCATTAAACATATCTAACCAAATAACAATAAATAAACGTGATGTTTTTCTTCATTTTTTGTGCAAAAAATATATTGCTGTTTTTGAACTCGGCGAATCTCATGATAATTTCAAATTAATTCTAAAAATGCCGTTTCTGGGAAAAATATGTTATTGCCTTGAAATTGCATAACAATATGTACATACGTAGCCTTGCTGGAGCATTACACCCGGACGTCATGAATAATTCCATTACTAATTCATGATATTTTCTTGCCAAGACGCAAAAGTCAATTTAATGTCAATATGTATTAGGCGATGAAGATTTTTTAAATGAATTTGTTTTCAGATTCGCAGAAGGCAGTAACCAATAACAAAAATCAAAAACTGTTTTCTTTGTCTAGTTACCGTAGACCAGACTCGTTGAAAATATTAAAATCATTGCCTTAGGAAGACAATGAAAAATGATCTGTCTCTGCCGTGGCATGTGTCAATCTCTACAGCGTCACAAACTGACATTTGTTACGGTTTGGAATATTTGCAATAATATCTGACGTAATTCCAAAACTGCACGTGTTTATTAGTTTCACATTAAAATATCAATTCGAAAGATTTTTTACTATAAAAGCGAGCCGCTTCACTGCAAAAGTCACAAGCAAACTCACTTCTACTACTACAACAATAACCAACTTTGGCGATTGCACATTACGTGAAAGTCCCATTTCAGTTTTTTTCTTTTTTGAATTTAAGAAACTTTCTTCAAACAAACTAAATCAAGGCAAGTATTGTGGCCCAGCAATAAATAAGCTGAAAGAATCAAATTTTGAAGTTTTCTTAGAATAAAATAAAATATTTTTGATCTTTATGAAATTTCAGATGAACAAGCTTTCCCTTGCCGTTTTGTTCTTGGCCGTCGTCTCCATCGAGGCCTCTCCATTCTTCTTCGGAGGAAACCGCTGCTCACCCTCCCAGTGGATGACCTTTAGCTGCCCACTCGGGACAACGAAGGCCGCTGCTGCTACTACCGCTAAGACCACCGCTGGCACCACAGAAGGCACCACTGAAGCCACCACTGCAGCTGATGAGGAAGCTACTACCGCTGCTGAAGGAGAGGAGACCACCGCTGCCGGCGAGGAGACGACCGCTGCGGCAGGTGAAGGTGAAGAGACCACCGCAGCTTCAGGTCAAGTTCAATGGGTTCCCCTTGGACAATACCTTCTGCAAAACATGCTCGGAGGCAATGCAGCTGCCGGTGGCGGCGCTGAGGGAGAACAGCCACAAATCCAGGTAAAAAAGGACTTTCAAGAGTATTTTATATTTTCATTTTGATTAATACCGAGAAATCCGGATTATTTTTAAAATATTGTTTTAAATCATTTTAGTGGGTTCCTCTCGGACAAGCCCTCGGTATGGGCGCTGGAATGCAAGGTTAATTCAAAATGCAGTAAAAGGGTTTGAGCCGACTGTGATTCTTTGATAATAAATTCAATTATTGTAGACTAAAAATGATTGTAGTAGTAGAGTGGTAGTCGTAGCTGCATTGGCTCTGATTTATATTGTGAGTAGGTACAAATAATTATTGAATTGGAGAAATAAATCAAAAATTTGTCAAGCACAAACATTATGCATTATACATAAATGTTAATGTTGCATTGGTTGAGGCATTTTGATACAGCATGTTTATTTTCATAACACATCGACCAAAGCCAAACCAAACCAAACCAGCTTTGTTTGCATGAACCAAAATGAGCTTCTGTTTCCTTCCCTTTATCTCGTTTAGATATGTTACATAACATACAGCAACAAGTGGATTTTTACATACATGTACCTACTTATGTTATGACTTACTTCATTCAGTCTTTTACAGAGCATACGGCAGAGCAGATGGTTTTGTTTTTATTTCTATTTTTTAAACCAATTTTTTTGTCGATTTTTAATCATTTGTCTATTTATTAAAGGTTAACGGAATCTATAGGTGATTGATTATGTACATGTACTATATTTTTATTTATTTGAAATGTAGCATTTTGATATATAAAATTTGAATCGTTTATAATAATATAATAAAACTTTGGGATTGTATAGTTTTTTACAAGGCAAAATATGAGGGTCACAAATTTTCTGGAACCTCTCCAGGAAGCCCTTGGCTACCGATTCAAAAATCCCATGTTGCTGGTGGAAGCATTGACACATTCCTACGACATTTCTTACGGAGCTCCGGAGCATATTTTAATGCTCAAGGATAACGTGTCATTTAAAAGAAAAAACTTTGACAGATTGCGAATTCTTGGAATGAGCGTTTTGAAGTTTACATTGACAGAGTTTGCTCTGAGACACCATAATGATTACAATTGGATACTGGAGACATCCATTGAAGGACGTGGAACTTCACTTACAAAATATTTATTAAAAGAAACGAAGTTTGTGGAGATTGGAAGAAAATTGTCACTAAAAGATTTTGTAGAAGTGAAATCCACCATACGACGCGATCCCAGCTTCAATATTGAAAAATATTTCCCCGATGTGATCAAAGCCATTTTTGCCGCTGTGTTCATTGACGCCCAAGATATCACTTCCAAGGGATCAACAAGGCAAACCAAACAGCTTTTTTATCGACTTTGGAAACCGTACATCCTTACAAAATCCTGGGAAGATTACTCGAGTTTTCAAATCAATTCCCTGTTTCGCAAGCCGACGGCAGACATTTCAGAAACTCTTAAGCAGCATGGACATTGCGTAGAAGATTTAAACAATCTTCAGAAAGACAAACTGAACTTCGCGTTCAAACCCAAGTATCGACATATTTTGGAGGAAGCTCTCACTCATGGCAGTATTCGTCAACTCCCGGGATTAGGGGATGTTCCAACGTACGACAGACTGGAATATCTGGGCGACGCCATTTATCAGCTCATGATTTGCGAATATTTATTTTGGTGGTATGTTAACGACGAGACCGGTGATAAGTTTAATTTGGGGGCAACACAGTCCTTTAATGGTGCTTCCTTTCAATCTGTGATTTCTAATTCTTTGGGACTGAAACATTATATCAGGAAGATGAACTACGCGGAGATTAATAATACCGCAGACTTCCTGGAATCCGTGATTGGTGCCATGTACTTGAACAAACAGGGTTATCTGCTATCCGTGAAATTGTTTTTGCTCGGCACAATAGAAGTACTCGGCCCTATAATACACTACTACTATAAATTGCAAAGGTTGCCATTTTCCAAGAGGACTTGTAAGTAGAAAGAAAATTACATAAATAAAAGTAATTCTAAAGGCAACATAAAATTGCATTTTTCATTGAAAAATGAGGTATATAAAACGTTACTTTTTGATTTGCTTCAATTCGCAGATTACAACTCACGGTACCACTTGGACATGTCCTCACCATGGGAAAAAGTAGCAAAGTCAGCAGAAACTAAAGAGGAAATGTATCCACCAGACAAACAGGATTCTTTCAAAATCAACAATTTCCGGGCAATGGACCGAGCATTTCCATTTTGGATTACACATTATTCGAAATTTCCAGAAAGTAAGCTGTTCAAAGATATGCAGTATTATAATACATTCGAAGAAGAACTTTGTGACCTTAAAGTTTCAAGAGAAAGCTGTACTTTCTCCAAAGACTATTGCAACCTATTGGAATTCTCAAGAGTCTGTTTGTTTCGAGTACTTGTACGAATGCACATACGTTACGATAAAGAATATTTACCAAATTTTTACCCGAGCAAAGTAGAAGATTATTGTTACGGAAACCTTGAAAACAGAATATTAGGACTACCACCATCCCCACAATTTTATCAGTCGCAGGCTCAAACACCACAAGCCGATAAGAAGCGACATGCAGGAGGCCGAATTAATGAGAGCTTACGATATCCAACTTTTGAACCGGAATGCAGCCAAAGTAGAATGTATGAGCCACCGAAATTATCTTATCCAGAGAATAAATCACCAATTGGTTTCACTTCGCAAAATCAGACGGTATTTAGAAACCGGGCATTAATCAAGGAACCAACACCATCAATGTCAGCATCATCTTACTCAGCCTCTTCAGGTTCTAATTCATTTGCCAACCTTGAAAACGATACGTACAGGAAAAGAAACGACTTGCAAGATTATGTTAATGAGGTTGTACTTCGGAATTCAGCCAATACTAACAACCAAAATCAGCGACCCAGAGTTATTATTGATGACCTTAAATATTTTATTGGCACAGTTTTCAAGATGCTGTTTACTATCAGCTTATTCTTGTTTATCGGTTTATTTTTGTTAATGTCACTTAAACTGGTTGTGGTTGTGTCACCCCCTAAATAAATAAATTTATTTTAAAAGAAAATACGACTGTAATTGGAAACAGAAAATTTCTGATAATTTCATTGTTCTCATAGCATATTTTATACAAATTATAACTATATATTAAGACTGAAATAAAATTCTACGAATAAAATTATAAAATACTTATACCATACATATATTCAATTTAATAAAAATCATCCGTTATATGGTGCATAGCCCATATCGATACACTTCAATCGGTGCAGTTTTCTTTTCTTCGCAATTTATTTTATCTGCCAAAAGGAATGCCCAGATGGAAAATGATAATGGAAACTAATATGCAGCCAATTGAAAACGCCTTTCTGTCTAATCTGTTAAGCTTCATTAGAAGAATACTAATTAAATCTCCAGAGTCCTTGGTGCGCAGTTGTTATAATCATCTTTATAAATTCAACAGAAGGCAAAACGAGTCACTAAATTGGATAAATCAAGTCGAGAAATTATTATGTGAATTTAAACTGCCAAATTTGGATCAATTAGTCCGCTGCTTGTCGTCACACACCTCGATGAAAAAAATTGTGGCTAAGCACAGAAGGGAAATTACAAATGAGTACGTTCAGTTTATGTGCAAACACGTAACAGGTGTTTATCCACAACTCAAAACTCACATTCGTTCTGAAAAATACTTAAACAATAATTCCTTATCAATGAGTACAAAACGTTTTTTATTCCAAATTAGAAGTGAAACAAATTGTGTCACAAATTACGGCAAGTCGTGCAAACTAGGAGCGACACACGGAGAAAATTTTAGAAATTGTAATGTCTGCAATCTACAAAAAGTTGAAGATGTGTTTCACATCATACACGAATGCCCTCATTATGAATATGAACGTCGTAGGCACTCTATAAATAGTTCAGGGATAACGCGCAAAAATTTTCTTCTTTCCTTGGACTTCAACAACGTTAGTTTGTAAATGCACTGGAGAACTACTGGCACTCAGCGATGCGGATAAGAGATTTTCTCACATCATATTAAAAAATGAAAAAACAAAACACATCAAAGAAACAACTACGTCACTACCTACTACTTTTTATTATACTAATTTTACCAATATTATAACTTATAACTTACTAATAATTATTTTCAAGCTGTAAACATGATATGTAAACATTTGTGACCGTTATGATGGCTACATGGTCAATGAATAAATTCAATTCAATTCAATAATAAAAATCATGATAATGACACATGAAACGAAACGTTATGCCTTTTAATGCAAAGATATTGTTGTCGCTTTTGAAGTGGAAGCCGCATATTATTTAACTTTAAATGTCGCAAAAATTAATATTGCCACACCATTTTAATGGTTCCGTACATAATCTATCTAACGTAAGGATTTTAAATTTTTATCACATAAAAAGATTACTTTTCGTGACCTTTTTACACAAAATGCAATGCATACAAGTTTCTACTAAACAAAGAAAGTGTCTTCCATAAACGTTTCCTTAAAAAAGTACAAACGCAGGTTAGCCTCTCTCTTGCATTAAGAGTGCGTGAAGTGGAAAGAGCAAAGCAATCTTGTAACGCAGCAAAAGAGAAAAGAACAAAATCCTTCTTGGATTTATATTTTTCTTCATTGTGACATGATAACCAACCGGTCAAATAGTAGAGGTTAAATAATATCCTCCACCCCTCTGAAATGCCAATACTAAGATGTAGTACTTTTGTGAATTTTACCAGGTTTACAAATTTACCAAATTTATTAATCTGGTTAAGGAATAAACGATTGCATATTGCTAAATGATAATATCGATAATATCATCGTCATGATATGGTTCAATAATGCTTGCGAATAATGTTTTGACAAATTTTATGGAAATTATGATATGAAACTATTACATAACTAGAAACCCGAATAATGAAGTATCAATATATTTCAATGCATGCAACTATTAATGTTGGCAAACATTTATCACAGCAAAACACTGTAGAGGGAATATATTTTTTGACTATATATGAACATACTTTTTTCAGAGCTTCTATCAAATTAGATTAAGCGACCATTTGACAAGTATTAAGAAGACGATGTACTAAATATGAAGGGTCACAACTTATAGATATCAGAGGAGTTTTAGAAACAACAAATAAATAAATAAATGAATTAAGTTATCTAAATTCTGAATTTCATTAGGCAGTGACAAAAAAAATAATTAAAAAAATAGTTGTTTCAGATTATGAAAAGTAACAAGTTTCACAATGCCCCATAATGTGTAGCTTCTTACGGAATAAGTCAATATTATTTTCTACACTGCCTATTAGTTAACCAAAAGCGAAAATGTTGAAGTTTAAACTACAGAATGCCAGATAGATCAATTAACTGCCTGATGTCTTGTGCAAAAAAAGATTAGAGTCCTAATGCCTATGGGTAAAATGTTAAGTCATGTCATTATATAAAAAGCTGGAGAAAATTGAGTGGTTTATAAATTCCTGTAAATTGACAATTCATTTTAAATTTTTGTGACCAACTCTGATATTTCTGATTTTCGTTTCAGGGCTTGCAATATAAAGGACACTCTATCTTCGAAATGTAAACATTATGTAGAGGAGTTTTAAAAATTCAATCTTTATTAGTTTTAACATTTATTAGTAATTTCGTACAATGTTAAAATTCGAAATGTTAAAAGTCAGACAATTCCTCAACGACCATAGAGTTTGACTCCTTTGCCTGCAAGGTTTAAGGTTATGTAGGGGTACAACCAAACGTCCCGGTTACCTTCTGATACCTGCCTTACGCCCGGCAGTGATACAATTGGAATGGCAAATGCATATTTTATTTTATTTAGAATTCCAGGCTGATACAACACGCTTCTGTCTCTTCCATCCCAATTGTTTAAAATTATATCAAGACCGTTGCTGCCTGGTGGCATGGCTGTCAAATACACACCTTCACCAAATGCAGCATCCCCAGGGCCAAGGGAAGCTTTAATATGTCCGGAATCAATTATTGCCTTCATTCCGTCCTCGGAAGTGTAGTGGTATAAGTAAGACATTTTCGACTAAAATCTGAAAATTTTAAACAGAAAATGACGAAAAAAAAATCTTGTAAATATCACAATAAAATATATAATATGATAAAATTGTAGCTTACTTTTGTTGCACGTAGCTGTATATTCGTAATGAGCGTTAATCAAAATTAAACGCAATCTGTTTCTTTTGACGAATTGATTGTTTATATACCACATTTTGTTTCAGAGAGCGAAATAAAAATTAATCACCAAACTTTTTATCAGTTTATGATAACTACAGCTGCATGTAATAGTTAATTGTATTTAGTTGGTGAATTTTTACAATTATTTAATTGAATTATTTTTGAGCAGGAAGAATGGAGGCGCCGCAAACGACGAAATTTTCCTTATTCTAAACGTTTCTGCACCAGGAAAATCGGATTTCATTTAACCGAGATATTGGGTACGGTGATTCAAGTGGATTATTACCTAATATTTTAAACGTTGTGTACCACTACAAAAACGAATCTCATTTTACTTCAGTTCTTGGAAACGAAAATTCCTTGATTAAATAAATGAATCATTACCTGGACAGCTTCGGGAAATGGAAGTCAAAAATTGTGGTATCATATTGAAATAAAATGTTTGTACAAGCATCATGGATATATCCGAGATATGAAAAACTTAAAATCTAAAGTTGCAATAAAATTAAACAAACAAAATGCGATCTTTCATGTTTGCAGATTTGCGGCTTATGTAAATACATATTACAAAAGCATATCTAACAATTTTATGATAATAACTGATTGCCTGTCTCCGGCTTCGTCCACAATATTGTTTTCAGTTTACAAAAACATCTCGGCAAGTGGGCATTATCCCGTTTCTTACCAAAATTCCAGTTTCTTCCTATACATTAGCATGACAACTGTGGTATCATCCATACTGCCTTGGGCAAGATACTTTGTGTCGAAAAAATTATTTCCAAAAAACCCGGGTAAGGCAAGTTGGCAAATTTTATTCACAATCGAAACTCATACATACATATACGTAAAATGTAAAATTTGAGGGATTTTTCGTAGAGATTCTGGAACACACATATGAGGTAAAGAATAATCTGAACGAAAAGGTTTCCATTTGGAAGGGTGATATCACAAAACTGGAAGTTGATGCTATTGTCAACGCTGCAAATTCTTCACTGCTCGGAGGCGGTGGTGTTGATGGGGCTATACATAGAGCTGCAGGCGAGCAACTGCGGGATGAATGTGCTACCCTAAATGGATGCAGGGTTGGGGAGGCAAAAATTACTAAGGGATACAATCTACCCGCAAAACGTAATTTTTTATCTTAAAAATTAAGTTTAATTGTTACAAATTTGTTAAAAATGTAAACTTATTTACACCTAGATGTAATTCACACGGTCGGAACATTGGATCAAGATCCAGAAGAACTAGCGAAAAGTTACAGAAATTCGTTGTCTCTTATGTTGCAACATTCATTGCGAACCATTGTAATATGATAGTTTATAACAATATGACGCATGAAAATTCATAAATGTTTATATGACCAATTTTAATATTTTATATTGGTAAGGCTTTCCCTTGCATCAGTACTGGCATCTTCGGATACGATCCGGAGCAAGCAGCTCATGTGGCCATTCGCGAGACAAGACAGTTTCTGGTTGAAAATACCGAGAAAGTGGATCGGGTTATTTTCTGCATGTACCTGGAAAGTGACCTAACCATTTATGAGGAACTGATGCAGAGATATTTCCCAGTGTAAGTATATAGAAATTATTTTTAATTCAAAAGAGATAAAACAACATTAAATGATTTTCACATTAAAGAAATCATCCTCCTGCTGATTATACCTTGGAGGATATAGAAAATTACATACGCAATCACCCAGAAGAAAAAGTGGCATACGAAAACATTCTCAATACACCAGCAACATTAATATTGGACTGGTCCCAAATTTCTTCGAAGGTTTAAATGTACTAGTTGTTTCTTCGGAAAATCATTATTTTAGTGCTGTTGGGAAAGGAAAATGTCACAAAATAATTTTAAAAAATTAAATAAATAAAATGAGGTGAAAGTGCAAATTGAATGACATTTACTAGTTAAATATTAATTGAAACTGGGTATATCTGGAATTCTCTATTCGTATTTCTCCAGATATTGATCACTTCTAATTTGTAAAAAAAACCAAAGAATTTATTCTTCTAAAAGTACTAAATTGACAGTATTTCGAATCGAAAAGTCCAGCATCACCAGTGTTGTCTCACTTTCAAAGAAGTTGCATCCCCCAATTCGGACCTTCATTGTTTTGAAAGATCGCCAGCATTTCTCCAGTGTTTTGATATTTCGCAATTTTCTTACTTGACCAGAACTCGTCATAATACTTTGCCGAATTAGATGATTATGAACATGTCTCTTTTTCGCCAGGATATCCTTACTCGTCAGGAACACCAATCCGCCTGCCTTAAATATATTCATAGAGCATAAAAAGCTAATGGCCGCAGACTCCGCGCAAATTACAATCGACAAAAATCCCATATTTGTCCAATTGGCTGTCAGATTGTAAAGATAGATTGACGCACTGAAAGTCAAAAGGGTTATCATTGATGGAACGATGACTGTTTTGTGAACTGAGTTGTATAGTGAACAAAGCAATTCAGATTGTCGGTAGATTAACACAAACGAATTAATTGAGTCGTCTTTTTCAAATTTTTCTGCGGACAACTTTCTGCAATGGAAACAAAACAATTATTTTGAAAATTAATTTTAATAAAATCCAGAAAATCTTGAGTACATAAGCATTTTATTCAAACCTGTTCAGAAACATGTTTACAAAATACAGACCCCCATACGAGGTTAGAGCAGAGTGACAAAACATGATAACCACCAAGTTGCAAACCACGCTGTACGAGAGATAAGTAAAGACAAACACTGTAACCCGTTTTAAAATTTCAGCTATAAGTGGGTAATTGTTCCAAGTGAAAGCTTCCGTAATCGCATCTGGTACCAGGCGCCATGGCGTCTTAAGAAATAGGGCGTCACTGAAAGAAAACATGGGCGGAAGTGAAAGCACACCGCAAGTGAATAACCGAAGTGATCGCCTGATTCCCTTTGCCTGCCTTTGATTTTTCCATGTTGCATCCTCCAAATGCTGATATCTTGATAAATGACGTCGCTCAAAATCCAGTAAGCCATTCAGGAATTTTGCGAAGGCAGTTGATTTCCGTCGATGGACATCCACTGTAATTAAAAATACGGCAAAGAGCAAAATGTGGTAAACTTGCATGCACTGCTTCACAACAGATTCCTTCTCAAACGTAGACTGGTATATTGCAAAAATTAATGCTGATAACATTGTTGAAGCATAGCCAATGTAACCACCGGAGCAATATTTTTCTCTGGCTATGAAAATAGATTTTGAATGTTTTACTTGAACCCCGTATGGATTTACGAAAGGTGTGAAATTTAATTTATCCATTAGGTCCAGCGACCATTTCACTGGTTTTATGAGGCCGGTGATTTCAAGCATTACAATTTTTAGATTTGGAAGAATTGTTTGAAACAATGAAGGCTGCCTGAATGAAACTGTCTGAGTTATCTGAAAGTCCGGAAGTTTTTCTCTTCTAAGAAAATTGTCATCTATGAATTCATAATGAAAGCGAATGCCCCCAACCCCTTTTCTTCGCTGTAAACATTCATTAATGGCTTTTAAATTACAATGGTGCGCACATGGGCATGGACATGGTATCAGAATTATCTAACATAAAACTGCTTATTACTTATGGATTTCCTTAGCCTTTCACAAATAAGAATTTTCAATTATGTACTTATATGCTATATTGCTGATATGATAACATCAATGCCTATGAGTATTGCCTACTCATTGCCAGTGACGTCGTTTAGGAAGCAGGTCGTCGAATTTGGTTGTCGCCCTTTTTCATTTCATTTCTTTATGCACGCCTGCCACTTCCCGAGCTTTCCTTTTCGGATTCTACTATAATCGATCAGCACATCAGGGCTTCAACTGCTTGTGCTTGAGAATATAGAGGAACTCAGATAGGTCAGATGTAGCTAAAAATAAATTTTATTGCAAACTTAATATTTGTTTACTAGATAGATATAATGAAAGTCATAAGGAATTGTTTTGAATGGTATTGTGACTGGACTTGAAGGATATATTTGATGTTAATCCACATTGGATAACTTATTAGCATTGAAAAGGATTTTATTGTTGCTATAAAATTATAAAAATACATAACATACAGCATGAAACTAGATAAGCTAGCACGTGGAGCGTATTTTTTGACATCACAGTTTACAAAAGGGAGCAAAGCAAAACACTTAATTGCACCAAAGTTTGATGCTTTTTCAATGCCAAACTAAAGAAAAACGCAGGGCGTTGAGCGTTGTGCTCTGAGTTTTCAAAAATATCTCACGAGAAGGAGAAATTTTATCCTCTCTTGCTTTTCATTTTTTCTTATCTGTCGAGTCAGGTATCTTTTGCTTTTTATTAGTACATTCTTAGAAAAGGCGGATAACCCATTGCGACGCTCTTTACTGATGTCACTAAAGATAACATAAACGTAAGCAAACCAAAACTCGGCAAGGACAGCGATCATTTTGTGTGCGACACCTGGAAATTCGCAGTTTGCTGATTGTCTAATCTAAATTTCCGTATTCACGATTCCGTTATTGAGTAGACGTATGTATGTATGTATGATTTAAGTTTCATTCTATTTTCTATTCTAATATTTTGATGATAAGATTTTTGGAACGAGATATGAAAAGTTTGTTTTCTAGCTAAATGCTATATGAGAAAATGTTTTGTGTCAGGGTCACGCTGACCTCAGGAATGGTAGAATATCAGCATAAAGCAAGGGAACCAAACAAATAATTTTAAAGCAGTATCAAATCGCACCGAAAATATTTTAACAATTTTATTCAAATTAATTTGTCATTATGTTTGGCACCATGTAAAAATCGTGGCTTTACAACAAGCACTATAGTCTATAGTATTCTCATATTAACACACATGGATGAATGTTGAGCTTTTCTAACGTCTTTCATACATCTTTCGTCCATGATCAACACAGTAGTGAAAACAGTTTTTCATATTTCTCCCAGTTAGCAAAAAATAATCAAAATTAGTTACTAATGAAAATGGACATCAAATCATACTTTTTGCATTGAGGTGCACACAAACATTTATTCATGCAGAGTCAAAATAATTGCATTATGTCTTATGAGCTTAAATTGGCTTTGAAATTGGTGAGGGTGAGAATAACTTGATTTCTGTGTTGCTAATATTTTTTATCTAAAACTATTTTACATGACGTGTTGCATAATATGGATTGCGATTTTACAAAGACCATGCAGATGTCTATATTTTCTGTTCTGTATCTTAAGTGCTTAAAAGATTTGAATAAAAATAGTTTGCGGAATGGTAACGAATAGAGGTTCGAAAATTATGTACTATAGAATTAATTTTGTTTATTTATGCCACAATAATTTTATTATTTAAAATTAGAAATACCCAAAAAGTGTAATTTTGTTTTGTTCAAATAGGGTGTGATGAATCTGATTGAAAACAATAAATACATTTTTAACAAACTACAAAATCAAGTGACTGAAGAGACTTTTAATTGTAGTAAAAATTGGTTTTAATACTTTGCATATTGTAATAAATACTACTACAGCAGACAACAAACTTATAAAAGTTTGTTTAAGGAAGAGAGCGTAGCTAGGTTGATTTGTAAATAAACTGTATGTATATACCTTTTTAGATACAGACTAAGTATGAAAATTTCATACCAAATAAAAATTAAATGTGAGATAAAATCATTCTGAGGTCTTAATAAGCTAAATACTGGAATGATTCAGTTCTTTCATTGTTTGGCTCTTCCACACAAGGGAACCTGTTGAATTGGTGGTTATAGCGGATCCACTTGTTGGTGACTATTAAAATTTTTTTAAAAAATCCTTGAATATCACCGACCGTCCGTGTCAATTTAGAAATTATATTTTCACTTAATGTAGGGAGATTAAGCTTACTCCATTTGTTTCCATA
The DNA here is from genome assembly GCA_021029165.1 of Cyphoderus albinus. Classification (NCBI taxonomy): domain Eukaryota; kingdom Metazoa; phylum Arthropoda; class Collembola; order Entomobryomorpha; family Paronellidae; genus Cyphoderus; species Cyphoderus albinus. The sequence continues at coordinate 40,752 of VYYJ01000226.1, forward strand.
AAGCACACTGCATCCAGCGTGCCTTGTCCACGGATCTCCCCTCCCATCAGTTCTGAGATTCCACCAGAAAACTGCTGCGCCCCTTTTCGGTTTTATCTGGACACCGATTAAAGGAAACACAGTGGAGCCACCGGCCGGTACGTCCTCAAGCTAAAATAAATAATAAAAATTCTTAAAAAATATCCTCAACAGATTTATTTATTTAGTTAGATGTAAAAATTGAACTCACGTAAACCATGAAAGTTGCAACACGATTTCCTCTGATTTGCTCTAGCGGACTATGTAAATGATCATCTCCTGTGATATAATCAGTGTGAGGGGAATAACGACCCCCAATACCGTAATTGGCAACTTGATAAATTTCGGACGCCTCGTTTTCTGGAAATACTTCCAACCCCGTGGAGTCACTGATTCTTCTGCTTATTTTGTCAACTAGTGGTCCATCATCTTGATTGAGCCATGCCCTTCAAAATCGACACAAAATTAATAAATAAAATTTCATTATGCAAATTAATAAATAATTCGCACAAAAGAGTTTTGCAATATTTCATACTGTTTGCTAGTTCTGATATCAGTGGCAATGTAGCGTCCATCTCTACCCTGATGAAGGCTCCGTCTCAGTCTCGAAGTAGCTTTCGCTTTAAAAATATCCATTTCATTTTCACTCATGAAATCATGGAACACGACGATGTAAGGGTCCATCGAATACTCTTCTATTTTAAAGGGACCTATTACAGTTGAAGGGGATTTGGCTCTTTGGAGATATCTGCATCTTAGTGGAGCATCCAATTTTGGGTTCTATGATTTAAAAAAATATTTAAGAAAATCACAATAAAGATTTGAGATTATTCTTTTTATTTTATTTTTTAAAGTTTAACTCTCATTTTGTCATTTACCCTTAAATACTCTCCTCTGCACAACGCCTTAAAATTTTCATTCTCTTCGACAGGGTCCAAAGGCATCATGAGTTTAGGAATATATTTATTAGTTTTTTGGTATTTTCGCTTATTTGCTAATTTTTGGTTTATGGGTTTTTCAAATGTTTGCCAGGTTTCTCCATACGGACCTCGCTTCTCTAATACGTCATCATGCTAAAGTTCAAATATACAAGGTTAGGCGTTTTTAAATAAAAAACTTTAATTGTATACATAATGCCCTTGACAGTTTTTAAAAATTGTTTAGAAGTTATATATACACGTACAACTCGTCGAGTTGTGTCAAGAAATGGCAGAATCTCTTCACGTGTGGCAGTAGGAATAATTAACGTGTCATCCCTTTCTTCTTCCATGGCTCTGGAAATTGCCATTTCCAGCCATCCAACCGCCCGGTCATACAATCCCTTGTTAAAGGCGGCCTTGCCCAGGAAAAGGCAGTCTCTCGCTACAGATAAACATTTAAATTATTTTTATTTTTAAACTTGACATTTTAATTTTGCAGACTGTCAATTATTTGCCGTGCGTGTTATGCAAAAGATTTTTTTACCTGACAATTCATACGGACTTCTCTGAACACTGCTTTCAGTTGGCAATTCACCATGAATGATTTCAGTCAGGTTGAGTGCGTACGTGTCTTGCAGTCCCACAAGTGCCATTGAGCCACCGATAAAATCGTCGAAAGTTGGCAAATTCTCGCCTCTTTTAATCACCTCACCAGCCAAACCTTGGTTATTATTAAAATATCACCACATCATCATCACATCATCACACAACAAAGCTTATTCCTATTGTGACAATTTCCTGTCGCAATAAGGTGAGTGACCCATAATTGGCATTTAGGTGGTTTATACACAATGCACCTTTGATATATATTTATGTTTTTCAAACCAAATTAGAATTGGATTTAAATTGGTTGTGACAAAAAACACACCTCCAACTTCAGTCTGATTCTTGATTGCTTCCGCTACCACCTCCCAGTCAATTACCGTTCGTTTGAGGATGTGGTAGGCATTCATTGGATTCTCCACGATTTCCACGGCGCCATCCTCATCACTCAAGTTGATCTTGTTGAAATCCTCAATATACCTAAAAATAAGAATAAAATGGAAATAGTCAAAAAGTAATTCGTTTTTATTATCCCAGAAATCACGTCACACCCTACTTTAATTTTCAAACAATATAGTGCAATGATTTGACAATTTTAACCATATAATTCAATAAAATTGAACAGTTAAGTGAAACGTGGTGTGTACAAACTTGAATTTTGCAAAGCAATAAAGAACATTTCATCGCATGATTATGATCAGTTGAGTAGAGTTTAATGGCTACCTCTTCAGTAGCCACAATTCATCTCCAATTATTTTAACGCGTCTTTCTAAAGAATTTCATGTGCCAAATTTGGAGCTTCCGTTTCAGGCTTCCATTTTAAAAACATAAAATGTTCAAGTTTCATTCAACCAAATAAATATAAACCTCATTCATACAACCACAGGCATGCATTTCTGGTCCACCGCCACCGCGTCACGTCCACGTGTATAGTAAAATGTACCGAACTAAATTGGTGGAAATGAGGCTGATTAAAAGTTAGTGTCATTTTAAATGTCTACCGTACATATGTCAGTGTTCATCCTCATCATATCATCAATCTCATTCATTTCATTTCAACAAACCCATAAATTCTATTTGTGGGTACATAAAAGGAAGCATGAGTTGCGAAAAATTATGGGGTGACAACAGAGCAGCAGAAAAGAAGTCATGAAATAAAGTCATTTTTGCAATTCGATGTGCTACATGCTATATAGCTTCACGCAGGTACTATAATATTTTCTAGAAATTCTCAGATGATAGCTACCTGAAACCTGAGCTAAGTATTACCTTTAAGCCGGATCATTATCACTTCGAAGTATCATTTTCTAATTATGACATATTTTATGAGGTTTTGACACTTGGTGAGACTAATCAGCAGATGTGACGATTTCTTATTTTCTTGTCACCATTCTGCAGACATTAAACGACTTCTGTCTTATTGTGAAACAAGTGATAGTATCAATACCAATGCAGCTTTCATATGTCTCATTTTTTGAAACTGCAATGAAAATAATGAAATCTTAGCATTACTCTGCACTTTTGTAGATATGTATCAGTGAATGAAATGAAATTGTTTTTATCCCTTGTCTCCCTGAGTTGCAAAAGTACGCAATCAATGCACACACCTATAAAATAACGGAATTGACAAATCGGGTTATTTGGCACGGCACAGCAGAGCTTTTGAAAAATATAAAAAACAATCGCGCAAGCACGATGTAATGCTCGTTTTGTAAGTTCGTAGTAAGACAGTTGGGTCACCGTGATGCACCTGGTGCCCGATAAGTTTTTCTTCCGCGTCTGAAATCTCAACGAGATGATGAGATTAGATCCATAAAATACCGGTTTTGCTTATGCTAGACGTTTGAAAAAAGTAGTGAGACAAATTGTGAAAAAAATAAAAAGATTTAACTCTTGTTCTAACTTTTGAAATCTGCTTAAGTTTTCTAAAAAATACCTACCTATACTAAATAATGCCTACATCGAAATTTTAATTTTGCGAGGAAGAAAACACTGAAATGGTGTGTAGGTAACATATATCCGATGAAGGTAAGTATTTGCTTTAATGAAGCAGTTACAGTCGCCCATTTCGGAGCCAACTGATGAAATGAAAGAATGAAACATGTTTTTATGGAAGACCAGTTTTGTGCTATGCTATGAATATTATAATTTAAGGATGCCTTAGTCAGTTTTATCCAAGAAATTCTAAGTAATTTGAAGACAAATAATTTTGCACCCTATTGTTCGCCGATATTTTTTGTTAAAATTATTTTAAACCGGGACGGATAATTATGTTTATGATTAAAGTAATAAATATATTGTTTCAGTGACCCAGAACACCCAACATTTTGCTAATCAGAATGACTGAAACAAAATCAGGCACAATGAGCCTAGACTTTAAAATTAAGAATGAATTACTTCCTCAGTTTTTTCTTCCTTGTGCGATAACAAAGATACTTCTGTCAAGATGTACAACTTGTAACATCAATGTATCAAAGTACACTTGTGTTTCTTTTTCAGGTCCCACTCAAAAAATTCGTTAAAACGATTAATTTCAATTTTAAGCCTTACCACGCTATATTTTAAAACAAAAGTAACGTTAATGATAGTGCTGAGATTATAATCAGGTTTATCTTTACGCTCAGCCCATTTCAGACGAAACAAATTGCTCTGAGCGTTACCAGAAACTTCCATATTATTTTGCCGGCATCTAATAACTGCATAGGTATTTAACATTTTACATCATTGTATTTATTTAGAACACGGTTTAAGGCCTGTAATAACCCCATCGTAAAGTTTTTTAGGATCGCATTAATTATAAACGCTCGCTTAAATGAGACTTTAAGCATTTAAAAATTCCTGCATTTTAACTTCCTCCGTTACCCATTTTTTGGACAGCGAAATTAAATAATTGTGCCGCTGCCAACCCAAAAAATATACTTTTACATACAAAAAAATAATTTTCAAAACAGAGAAAAAACTTTTCAGGAATACTTCCATTTTGTAGATTCAAGGCATTTATTGCTTTTTATAAATCCTCACTTTTTTCATTATTTGTGTGTATTTGAAAACGTTTGTGAATCGAAGCATGTTATTTTCAGGTTATAAAGAACTTGGCACAATTGCCATCATCATTACTTTTAATATTTTATCTTATCTGCATAATGATGTGCGTGTGCATTTACGTATCTTTTATTACCACCGAGAATTCTTTTTCTCGAGTAAGTGTTTCATCCTGTGCATGAAAATATGTGTATGATGAATGAGCGATGCGATGAAATGATTGCCTCTGATTATGAAAAATGCGAGGAAGAACGAAACAAGAGAAACTGTAAACTGCAGAAAAAACCGGCTGTGGCAAAATAAACTTGCGTCTTTCTGTATAAAGCTTCGATTGAATAGCTTTAGGTTGTGACTTGAAGCTTGAGACTATTGAGACTATACACAGCACTTGGCGCATGAAATTGGCTACTCATAATACAATACAAATCTAATCCATATAAAAAGTAAGTGAGTGACTTTGTACTTACTTACATGATTTTTTTTGCATTGTTTACCTTTGAAGCAAAAAAAAATGTTTTGAAACTTTTCTGCGCGTACATTTTTTAAACCATCTACATAATACATAGTATAAGCATTTCGTAGTCGACAGGACTTTGCTTCGGTTCAGTTCTACTTATTTAAAAATGGAAAAACACGGAAAAGTGAATACAAATGCGATGTAATATTTAGCAAATTGGATTTGAATGCGCATTGTCAATGTTTGGCTACCGCAACCTGCGTCAACACGATTATTGTTGGTCACAATATCATTTCACGGATAATAATTACAAACAACAAGAACCTCGTCTCAAATCACAACATGTGTGACAAGACAAATTGAAAACAATTTAAAATTTTATTTAGAACACATTTGTCTCAATATGAACTTTTGGGTTGAGTTCAAAACCACGAGCTATTGTAAGTATTGTTATTGTTCTTTAGAATCTATAAAATCAAGGAGGAAGTTGACAATGATTGAAGCATATGTAGACGGGAAAAGGAAAAAAGGCGTGTTTTAAATTGTCAAAGATGAAACTGTTGTAAACGGTGGTTTGAGACCTTTGCCCTCCACAAAAGGAAACAAATTAAATAAACCAGGGGTGTAATTTATTCTGAATCCACCGTTGTAAACCCATTTTATTTGACTGCAGGACAAAACCGTCAAATCATGCAACCAAGTAAGGAACTTATTTTTTCTACGCACTGTGCCCTCACCAGGGTTTCTTGACATCACAACAAAGACGTGTGGGCACATACAACATTTTGGTTTATATTTAATTTCTACTTACTTCTGAACAACTCTGAGATTTTTATGGAGTGCTTCTGCATATTCCTGCAGCTTCATCACAACCTCCGACTCATGTTTGTAAAGCTTGCGTAATTCTGTAGTAGAAGAGAAAATTTCACTCTCCGGACTAGACACCACGAATGACTGGATATTGAGAGGAATCAGGAACAACACCAAAACACTATTAAAAATTATTCTCACAATTTCTTCCTTAAAATGTCGTCTACGACGGAATTTTAATTGCTGATGAATGGCCATTATCACAGATAATATTGTTATCTTAGTGTTACTCCAAAACGTAAGTTTCTTCTAATAGATTACATTTCATATCATTTTAGATATTTTAAAAATTCTAAACCTACACGCCTATTAAATTCCACTTGACCTGGATGAACTTTTTATAACATAACCACAGATTAACAAATGACGTTTCTTATTAACAAGGGATCACCGTTGACTCTCTACCCTCAGAGAATTTTCAAGCAACATTCTGACCACATTGACTGACACCAAATAGCAAGTGTTGTTAAGCGGCGCTCCTGCCACTTCAACCGCCAACGAGTCACTGATGCAACTGCTGCGTCGTGCTGCACTTGCTATGGGAAAAGTGGCAATACGCAGTAACATCATTCATTCATTTTTCATACCTGTAACCTGATTCAGCGTTTTCCCCTTTATTCTATTTCATACTGAAACGCTACGATGAGTATTAGAATATTTAGACGCACTGCGGTTGTTTAACTTGACTTACTTGTACAAGTGAGCAGTTTATGGCAACTTCCTTGATTTTCACCTTTTTATTACTGCCGTGAATTCATAACGAGATTGAAATCAGACTTTTAATACATATTTTAATATGCTTGAAAGTTGAGGTTGAAAACAATAAAAATGAACGAGAAAGTTGGTAAAGGGTTGTGGCGGGCAAAATGGTACATGCGAAAGCAGTAACAAAATAAATACAACTTAAGACAATGCAATAAAGAGGTAACTGCTATATTTTAATATGGTATCTGCGAATGACCGAGTCACTTGTCTTTGCTTTTGAGTGACGATGACGTTGGTTGTGTTTCAGATTCATTTCATTGCAAAAAATGCCCTTTCTTTTTCTTTCTGAATTCTATCTGAAGTGACTATAGGTAGACATTATCAGATCACGACTCAACAAAATACCAGTTTGGTCAGTCAAAATGGGATTCAAACGGGACTTGATGCTCCGTTTCTACAAGAAACAAAGCAACCCGTATAAGTTCCTTATATGGGTGGTCAAGACGTCAAGAGGTACCAAAGAATTTATCGACAAGTCCTATTCAAATTCTAACGTCCACGCTTTTGATATTGTCTGCAGTCATTTTAAGTGATTACTTCGGCATGTGTCGTGGGTGGTTAGAAGCAAGTACATAGAAAAGCTGGGACCCTATACAAGAACATTTTTTAAAACCGACTATGTTTAAGTGACCCATATCACAATGAACCAAATTTTTGCCAGATCATATTATTTACAGTAAAAGTAAACCGCAGACTATTGTAATTATCCCCTTAGCACTCTAAATTGCATTTACAATGGATCATATACATGTTGCCTTAATGAGGTGACAAGGAGTTAAGTAATTATATACCTTTACACTTCATGTTATCATCTTGTAACACCATGTTAAATTGACAGTGACCTTTCATTAAACCACATACGTGACATGTTCGGCAGGCACTATTTCTTCCGCTGTGTTTATTTCTATGATAAGACACATGTCATGACACAGTGATAAACTTAAAAATTCAGTTTTCTCATGCAAAGAAGACTATATTTATGTACAAAAGCCATAAAAAATACAACTTTTATTTAAAGCAGTGACCAACAACGGCTAGAACCTCACGTGAAAAATCCCACTTCCTTTCTTCTCCTTCAGAGCGTGCAATAAAGAAAAATGTTGATAATTGCAGAAGTTCTTTGTAAATATGTACACACTTGCGTATGTTAGGTACGTAACATGTTTTTTGTTTACCATGCAGTATGATGAATGAACTTGATGATCATGATAAAACGTGCACATGCAAATATATGCTATATGTAATAGTACTTTTATTTAGCCTAGTGAAGTCTGCATTTTTTGTTGTTGGCAAAAACATAAAACCGGTAAATGATCGTTAGGGAAGTGTAATAGTGATAATGATAACAAGTAGTCTACCGGAAATCGCTGCTCGTATAAAAATTTGTTTTTGCATGAAAAAATGTCCTCTGCGTAACAGATCCCCTTCTTTAAATTGTTAGGTAAGAAATAATCTGTGATGTAAATAATTGCCTTAAGCAAATATATGAAAATTTGTCGTGTGAAGGAATTATTTATATTATTATATTTATTTATTCATAATTTATAGCCTTAGTATATTTGTATTACGATATGAACAACTTTTTTATGCCCTTTTAACCAACAAAATAAAGAATAACCCTAATTACTGCAAGCTTCATTATTAATATATGTGTTAATTCAAGGAGAAAAGTAAATATAGCCCAAGTTTGACACATTATCAACATGTAAAATATAATTGCGATATTTCCATTCATGTTTGCTGCCTCCGGAGGTAAATTTTCTGCCGTTTTCGCTTCAAAGTTCCAAAGTGAATTTACCAGGGTCACCCACTTATACCAAACTCCCATTGATCCAAGTCTTTTAAGTCTTTTGATTATATGAATTGGCATGAATCCACTCAACGTGATTGTGCTATCAATGTCGGTGTACAGTTGTTCACCAATCGAAACAAGTCGTGATTTTCCTTTTCTTTGAAGCGGTTTCATCATAGAAGTGCAGATAGGCTCCGGTAAAACAAATGCAGCAGTTTCGCAGTTTTCAAGTTTCCGTTGTAAAATATGAAACTCGCTTTGACGGAAAGATTTTTTCCGCTTTTCGACATAGAGTGCTTGCTGGCCATCCTCCCAATTATCAAATTGAGGAGGGTTTTCCTTAATCTGCTTTTCTATGAGTCTTCCAATTCCGGGGAGAAAGTTTATGAGAGAGTTCATGTTCATTCTGAAAATGTCTAAGGAACTGTTGCGCCAATTCTTTATCAAAGGTCGCAGCTCATGAGCCATTGTACTAACCTCGGTGTGAAAATCAGCAGTAAAATACTTCCCTTTGACAGATTTAAAGTCGGACATTGATGTTGATTCTTCGTATTCTGCATATTTATTTTTTGCAACCACGTATAGGTACATTGTTCCAACTCTTGAGTAAGCAGTCACATTGTCTTCATTTAATTCTGCCCAAGTTTTGTACAATATAGGTTCTCTTGGCTTTATCATGTTGATGATGTTAGTGCTCTTGTAAGCATTGCTTATAATGATCCCCATCAGGAGAGTCAGACCCATGCAACTCCTCATAGAAGCAAGACGTACAATTCGAGTAGGAATTGGGTCTCCTTGCTCCAGAATTACCTTAATTATATGCATAACTTCCATGGAGATTTGCATTGACCGTAATGATAGTGGAATCGTAAAGGTAACCGTAATAGTAACCAAAGTCCAAATATCGAATATTCTGGTGAGTTCTCGAAATGCAATGCCGGACACATGCCTCAGTCCACAGGTGATGAACCTCAGATTATTAATATTGTTCGAAATTATATATGCTGGGTAATGAGAAGAGAGAATGTACGGCTCGCTTCGAAATTTAATTTCGCGATTGACATTACGGATGTTGATTTGTTTATAAATTAATACTCCATTGTCGCACACCATTCTGGTAGACCCCATATCAAATGTATAATTTCTCAGAATTGACAACCAGACGTGAGAGAATGCAAGCCCCATTTGTTCGAAAATGGTTTCACGCCGTAACAACTCGGCGTGCCAAACCATGGGAGAAAGCTTGTGATAACTTGAATTGCATTCATTTAAAATATGCGAGACAAGGGAATTTGCAGAAGGTAGTGAGTCGGCTTCTGTTCCCCACAGCATTTTCAATATTCCTCTCTCCATTGGTAGCGGATATGCTAGTGACAATAAATATTCATCGTTAGGGATGCCCGCATTGGTGTTGTTTAGTGGGATAAATTTTGGTTTTGAAAATTCGGTAGTTAAGCTATGACGGAAACTCAAGCAATCGAGACAAAGATTGAGAAGAAACACCATCGAAATGATTCCTTTTGTTTCAACTGTGAATCTTGGTCTCTCCCAAAATATTATTTTCTTCGGCATTGTAATATTCACATAGGCTAAAAGTAGTAAATCAGTGTACATCAGAGGTTCTTCTCCCGGCTTCCATGGGTTGACTTGTTTCAGCCATTCGTCCCCAACATCAATCTGATCTGATGTCCACATTGACCATTTTGAGTCTCGTCCTGCATCAATAAATAGACTGATGCGTGGGGGAAGCATGGTTGACAAGGATAGTCCGTGTATTCTTTTGCCCGGGTTGTCACTAAATATTTTTGGTATAAAATTGTCCCTGTTGAACTCGGGATACACAACCACATGCAGTACACAATTCCAAGGTTTTGCAACATATTTTTGTAAATTGATTCGAATGCAGACGTCCTTTACATCTGAATATCTTCTGATTTTTGAATATTTTCCACTTCCATCAAAAAACTTTGAATTCGGACAGACGTTGTCGGTTGAAGGATTCCCATTTACTGCGCTTGAATTCTTGAATTGAATCGATCCAGTTCCCCATTTTACAACTGGATAGTCAATTCCAGTTTGTATAACTAGAACGGATTGGCGTAAAATAACTGGGATAGACTCAATATTCAGGTTAATGTTCAGAGAATTTTCTAACAAAATTACACAGTTTTTATCCACAAATGGTGAAAGATATTGCTTTAAATTATTGATTGATGGATACTTTGGAGATTGTTGTGTGCGTCGAATTAAAGCTTTCTGTGTTGTGCGGAGGGTGTAAACTGAGATCCCTTCTAGTTTTATAGTTTCGAGAGGTGAAAATGAGACCGGGTTTGCTGTAACTAATTCATGGAATATAACTAGGCATAGCAAATATATGAACGTATTTAATGAAGTAGGAAATCGTTTAAACACTACAATAGCTCGCATGATTATTGGAATCTTGCGGGAGTCGTTAATCAATTTAAATCTTTGAAAATTGAAAAAAATCAAAATTATTATAAATAATTTTTGGACAATTTACAGAAAGGTGTTTTAAATTATACATATAAAGGATGAATGAATATTTAACGTTGAACGTTTCCCAGTGGGGCACAATACTATGCAAACATTACTTACAGTTGTCGGACTGAGAATAAATTGTTAAATGAAAGATCTAAGTACTAAAGCAACTATCTACTGAGTAGTTGCAAAATTAATTTGCTTAGTAAGCGTGAATGTCAAGCTTTTGACATTTAGGAACGTATTGAAAAGGGCAAAGAATTGGAAGACTCTTAGGGACATTCTTGGAGAATTTTGTTTCAGCTCAATTTTAGGCTTCATATTTTAGTGTTTATCTTGCAATTGAAGCTGGTTTTGATTATATTATTATAACATTAAACCTTTCACTCTTACTATAAAGCCGCGCATGTAATATTCTCCACATTATTTACTTATCGTAATAATCGCTTACGTATTAGACACTCAGACGTATGTATTCTTATGCACTCTCACTGTAATTTGCTTAAGAAAGATTTTAGAATGATTTGTGTCCTATTTTACTTTCTTACATCATCCCTAAAGTTTTCGAGGGTTTTTAAGATTGTATACTTATACTTGGATATGACATATTTTCATATACATACTTATACATACCAGCACACATATTATACAGATCTTAAAAACCTACTCAGGTGTATCTTGCACTGGTGTGGAATGTTAAATATTATAAATTAGAACAGCCTAGTGGTAATAAACCACAAAGAATCTTAGGAATTTTCAAATGTTAAACAAAAAATATTTCTCTTAAATATGTGTGAAAGCACAAGAGATAAAAAACTCGTTCATCACTGATTTATGTAATTTAAAAACTAAACGAAACAGTAAACCAAAAATATTTAAATATGATTCTCTGTTTTATTTTTATTTTATCAATCGTGTTGTAAATAAAAACAGTAGTAATTGTATTGATTAATAATTTTCAGACACTAAATATAATTCATCAAATTACATTATGTTTTATACTTTACCTTATACATGCTAAAAACCTTCATCCGTATCTACACAATTTCATTTTTTCGGTTTCAATGTGACACAATGAACACAGGTTAATTATATTTTTACGCGGCTTAAGTTTTCGTTTGTTTGTACATAAATTTGTAAGTAAGGGGTTTGTAATAAGTTGCTTCAACATATATACTTATAACAATCATATGTATATACATAATGGCGGTGATTCAGAGGAAAGTCAAATACAATATATGTGTGTACAATACTCCAGAAATTATAGAACGTATTCTAATATTACAAAATTATGTTCCTAATGATTAGTTTTAAGTATATATATAATGTGTATGCGCAAGTTTAAAAAATATTCGAAATATCATAATTAATAATAAATGATTAAATGCATGAATTCTTACAAAAAATATATCAATGTTTATTTGCAAAACCTGGAAGTTCCTTTCCAGTAATTAGATATTTATATTTAGCGTTGTATGACGCATATTCTCCTCTATTTGTACAACAGTAGGTCATAAACCAATACATTTGTTAATTAATCATATTAATAATGACAGTGACTCATAATACAAAATATAAACAATTCCATTATAAATAATTGCCTTCTAACAATTTAGTTATTACTTTATATTATTGTAGTTTATTCTGTTCCCAAACCTTGAGATGATAACAGCACGTTCAAGATTGAATTTGATTGAGCCGAAAATGAAAGAAAATGTGCCTACGTATCAACCCACAATTTTTTGTTTAAGCCATGTCTTCAAGATTCTTCACTATGCTGGACTCTTTCCTTCCACTTTGCATCACACACAATCGAATAATGGGAGGTACCCCAAAAAGTTCATATCATGTCCAGAAGGAGCATTCTACAAACACATTACAAAGATTTTTATTCTTGTCTTTGCAAGTTTTGTATTGATTCAACAAATTGTGTTTGTCTACGTGCTCTCGAAGCCGGAATTGAAATCGCTCACAGTAATGAACGTGTTTTCTTGGGCGTTTTTGTACCTCTTATGTCTCGTACTGGGTTTGAATCTTGCAGCCAAAACCAGTAACTTCATGGATTTATTAAATGAGTGGTCGAATTTAGAAATGGAGTTGATTGGTATGTAATTTTTTCATAAATTTGAATAAAAAATATAAAGTTTAGAAATTATTTTTTATCAACAGGTGGACAGGATAAGTCAACAATAGAAAAGATAGCAGAAAATCGTCAAGCTGAAGCAAGGAAATTTTTCACAATGATCAGCACCTTTGGCCTTTTGGCCACCATTGGCGAATGTTGGGATCACATCAAAACTCCCAGAAATCCAAAATTTCTCTTTCATTTTATATTCTTGAACAAAACATTAGAAAATTATTTTGATTTAGTATTTGTTATGTCATTTCTCCAACAGCTTTTAGTTTCTGCGATGGCATTTTGTGTGATTCTGATTCCCTACATAATAGTTGTGATGTTTGGGCGTTCCATGCAGGACTCTCTCGGAATATTAATGGATAACGACGCAATTGGGATTTGGAAGAAAACATCGTCGATGGAACATATTAGTGCCATTAATTATAGAGTCGGATGTTACCGCAAGTTGTACCGTCTTATGGGAAAATTTAATGACTTATTTGAGTGGCAAATATTTGTTCAGATGACAGGTGCCGTGGTCCAATTATGCATAAATATTTACATTCCCTTACGATATTTTCATTTAATTGACGCTTCTGCAAGCATCACTTTCCTGAGTGGTACCATTTTCCTAATCTATGGCACTATGTGGAATTACTACACAATGATGGGCGCGGTGTGGGAAACGACAAGCAATTTTCGGTACAACCTCACGGACCTACTAATCATTGGAAAGAAAAGGATGTTTATAGAGTCTGGAGGGAGAATTGAAGAAACGCTGAGATGGAAGTATGAGGATTTGAAATTGGAAATATCTACGTGCGCACCATTTGGTTTCAAGGCCGGAATATTTTTCACATATAAATCGAGTACGTTTCTTACTGTACTTTATTCCGTGATAACCCACATTGTTATCATGCTACAGTTGAATTTGTAAAACATAAATTTGGAGCAAAATTTATGTATATTTGGCAGTTCAGAGAAAGCACATGGTGTAATATAGTTATTAAATTAATTGAATATATATTTATTATAGTATTAGTGAAGTAGTTCACTTTAAAAAGCACTCAAACAATGAATTACAATATACATACTCGAACAAAGAGCTGGTTCAGAAAAATAAAAAGATTTATTCAGCAGACAAACCAATTAACGAAAATAGTTGGCTTTATTGCATTAATATAACATGAGTATAATTGGTAAATGCATTTGTTCACAGAATTCAAACCAATAAATAAATAACTTGAATACTGATTAGCATATTGATACCGTTGTACAGATAGCCGTATAACTAATAACTTATCTCTAATACTAATTAAAATGGCACTATTGCCTCATATTCGCAGCACTTTCTCTTAATACTGGGATGGTGACCGAACTTGAAAGAAAAAAGTTTAAACCAAAGCATTTACTCATAATTACATATATCTTAAAATTAATAAAATGGCACAAGAATTAAAAACGCACATTAGCAAGACGCAATATTACCCAACTCTGTTAGCTTTACGTAATATATTAAAAGTATCCACGTATTTTGGTGTGTTTGTCGCAACAATCCCAGTTGAACGTATACATCCTCGTTCAGAAATGTCGGGAAAATCATGGATAAGCAGGCCTAAAAGCAAATTGCTTCTCAACAAGATAAGTATCCTGGCGTATGCTGTTGTAGTGTTACTGCAACAGGTTCCATTTATTCGTTACCTTCTATGTTCAGAAGTAAAGTCTATCAAGGTATTAGAAACATTTCGCTGGGTGTACATGACCGGATGTTCTTTTGTGATGGCAGTGGCTTGCCATCGTGATGGTCATAGATTCGTCGATTTATTGAATCACTGGGCAAATATCGAAATGGAAGTTTTTGGTAAGTTTAAGTCAATATAAAATAAGTAAATAAATAAATACTCTTTAAATTTTTAGGATATAAAAATATTGACACGGATCAAGCGGAGAAAATTATTATAAGGAGACCATTGAAAATCAGGAAAATCCTTAATATGATTGTTGTCTTTGGAATATCTTCTGCAATTGGAGAACAAATTCATCACCTTCAGACACCTAGAAATCCGATCTTCATGTACTCCATGATACCAGAAGAGGATAACTCCATTTTTCTTCTGTTACTCTCCATGCTTCATCAGTTACTAATTTGTGTGTACTCTTGGGTTTCAATCATCTTACCTCTTGTCAGTGTAATATCATTCGCACAGAGCATGTCAGACGGCTTGGATGTTCTGATGACGCCTCCGAAATCTTCTGTAACAACCTGCTTCGAAATTCAGTGGAGAGTGGAAGCATATCTGAAACTCCGTCGTCTCATACAAAACTTCAACGATGTATTCAAGTGGCAGGTGTTCATTCAGACAACCGGGTCTGTGGGTTATCTTTGCATTTTGCTCTACCTCCCTCTCCGATACTGGTCTATGCTGGATCCGCCTTCATTAATCCTAAGCGTTGGTGGGTCATTACTCATGATTTATGGAATCATGTGGAACCTCTTCCCCACTATGGGCTCGGTCTGGGAAAAGTCATCGGATTTCAAGCATGTCATGAACAACTTTCTAATACAATATTTGGACCATGTTAACCAAATAAGCAAGAATGAAATCTGCAAAATCCACGAGAAATCTATCCCTGTCCTAGCGGATATTCAAAAGATTTCCGAAGGCGAGTTTGAAAAAGTAAAAATTCAAATTTCAACATGTGAGCCTTTTGGATACAGTGGCGGCATATTTTTCATCTACAAACCTAGTTCATTTCTTACTGTACTTTACTCTGTGTTGACACATATTATCATTATGTTGCAGCTAAATTTGTAAAGTAGAGCGGATAAAAATTTAAATACATCGATTCTACCATATTACACCATCACTTTAAAATATACACGATTATTGTACTTGGATTAATTACTTGTTTCAACCAGACTAATTAGGATAATTGTTCATGATTCAATAAGTAATCAGCAAATAAATTTCTCACAACAATTAAATTGTTTGCGGTGCAAAATAGGATTGATTTGTACCCACTATTGACTACTTATGTAAACATACAAACTAATTATTATAAATTAACCAAAAACACATTAACAGGGTTATAATGTGCATTTATATAATTTTTGTAACAACTTTGCATTGTCGACAGTTATTTACTTGGTTTTGGCTATTTAGTTGTTAACATCTGCTGAATTTTGAAAAATCATTCCAGAATTATTATTTTTTAAATGGCACAAGAAATCAAATTTAAAAATGCAGTACATTTCTACCCAACCCTTTTATCCCTACGGCACCTGTTTAGACTTCTAAAATATTTTGGTCTGGTCTTGGTAACGTTTTCGTCGAAACGCGTTCATTCAAATGACCCAAGACAAAAGTGGATAAAACAACCGAAAAGCAAATGTCTGCTGTTTATGAACAACCTCAGTTTGGTAACATTCAGTTTGGCCATATTACTTCAACATGTGCCATTCATTCGGTATCTTATATTTTCTGAGGTAAAATCAATCAAGGTATTTGAATCACTCTGCTGGGTATACATGTCCGGCTGTAGTTTTATCCTGGCTGTAGCTACCCACGTGAAGCGGTTTAAATTTGTGGATCTACTAAACCACTGGACTGCTCTTGAAATGGAATTATTTGGCAAGTTTCGCTTTCCTGAGATTCAAATTGAAAGTCAAGCATCATTTTATTAACTTTCATTTTATTTTTGCCAGGTCGCAAAAACATTGATGAAGCATGGCTGGAGAAAATTATACTTAAAAGAGAAATGGCGATCCAAAAAATCACTAACATTTACATTCTCGTTGGCATCGGATCTACGATGGCACTAATATATCATCATATAAAAAACCCTAGCAATCCGATTTTCATTTATTCCCTAATTGAGCAGCAGTCACAGGAGAAACTTACTAGTGCATTCTTCATCTTCTCCGTTCTGCATCAAATTCTGATTTGTCTACTCTCGTGGGGTTCCGTTGTTCTCCCAATTCTAACTACTGGCACATTAGGACGTACTATTTCGGACGGCTTAGATTTTCTAACGAATCCCACCGAATATCGGGTCACAAATTGTTCTGAAGTCCAGTGGAGAATCCAGGGATTTAAGAAACTACGTGCTCTAATGAAACATTACAATGACACATTCAAGTGGGAGGTATTCGTTCAATTGACAGGTTCCGTGGGGTACCTATGCATTCTATTGTATTTGCCTCTCCGCTATTGGGCGTTGCTGGAATTCGCCTCAATATTTCAGTGTCTTGGTGGATCGCTTTTCATGATTTATGGGATAATGTGGAACCTCTTTCCATTAATGGGCGCTATCTGGGAAAAATCTACCGAATTCAAGGAAGAAATGAACACCCTTCTGATTCAGGTTTTAGACGAGTTGAAACGCAGAATAATAATGGATCAGGAAAGAGGTAGCCAGGATCATAGTGTTGTAGCAAATGTGGAAAAAATCTTGGACGGGGAGTTTGAAAGACAGAAAGCACAAATTTCAACTTGTGAGCCATTTGGCTTCAAAGGCGGCATTTTCTTTATCTATAAACCAAACACATTTCTCACTGTGTTTTATTCCGTGTTGACATACATAATTATTATGCTCCAATTAAATTTGTAATTGATTTCCCGAACTCCAATTAAATAAATGTAATAATTAGCCAAATAATATTATAATTTTTACAATTGCATCATTATCATAATTAGATTACAGGTTCAACTGAAGCATTACAATGACATGTGTAATAATTGTGTAGAGAACATGCAGCAACGTATTTGCTTTATAAGTGAAAAAGACCCCACCCTGAAAGCCAAAAGGGACACAGGTTGCTATTTCCATGTGTAGCTTCCAGATCTCCTTGAAGTCGAAGGCTTTTTCATTTGACCAATTCAAATTGCCCCCAATGACCAGAAGCCTTTCCTTCATTGCGGTCTGAAACTGTGATGACTTTTCCCAAATCGAGCCCATCAGTGGAAACGCGTTCCACATCATTCCATAGACAATGAAGAATATTGCGCCGACGCTTTGCATAATGAAGGGCCTCTCGGTCGTACTCCAGTATTTAAGGGGTATGTACAGCATCACGCACAAGTAGATAACGGCGCCAGTCATTTGCGTAAAAATTTGCCACTTGAATGCAGCATTGAAAGCGCTCATTAAATTCTTCAGCTGCAGGTATTTTCCAATTCTCCATTTCAATGAATAAGCATTTTGCTTCTGGAAAAGTTTCGCTGGCTCTTCCTTTTCCATCAGAACGTCCAAGCAGTTTGTTATGCTCCAGGTGTACACCTGAATAATGATTGTGGTCAGCATTGTGACACAAGACATGCCGAGTAGTATAACTTGATGCGAAATTGAAATCATGTGTGCGGTAAAGTCATATTCCTTGTGGTCAGCAATCATAAAGTAGATAAATCTGGGTGACATTGGAGTCTTTGTTTGCTGGTGGTAAAATTCACTAATGCCACAGCTTGCGAAGAGGGTGTAGAGACCAAGCAGGGTAAATATTTCCTTCGTGCGGGACCATGAGAGTTTTTGGGCTTTTGATGGGTCAGTTACTGAGCCTTAAGTAATTTTCAAAATTTCATTCAAAATTAAAATAAATGTTTTAAGATGTTTATGTGTGTGTTTTAGAATTACCAAGTAAATCGAATTCCATTGATGTCCACTCGTTTAAAAACTGTATGACGGACCTTTGCTTGCGATAGTAGTTATAAGCCACGGCATAGGAACAGAGTGACATGTAAATCCAGCAGATTGTTTCCAAAACCACTTTAGACTTGATGACCTCAAACGCGATGTAGTAGAAGAGAGGGAGGAGCTGAACTAGCATTACAAATGTGTAAAGAAAGGTGCAGATTTTATTTAAGGTTCTAAATATTTTATTTTCGGGATAGGTAACCCAAACGTATGGACGCTGTTTTGATGACTCGTGAATAATTGCTGGGAAAACGAAGAAAACATTGGCTATTTCGGCTACTTTACGGAGAACTAAAATTGAAGGCCGGAAGGGAGCTTGTTTCTTCATGATTTTGTCCGTTAACATTTCTGTAGAGGCATGTGTAACTTGATGTGTCACAGAAGAGTCAAAACATTACGCCAATGACTAGACCGATGAGACAAATAGGCGGAATATTAATATACATATAGATTTAACCTTACTAATTAAATTGACAACAGAAAGCTTATCTGTTAATTTGCGCTTTAACAAAAGCTGTTGTCACAAATAAAAAACAAACCAACGTGCTATAGCTATGTATTAGATGTATTTCAGCACTTGTAAATAGATTTACTTTAATTGATTACATTCAGAATTTAATTGATGAGTTTTGGTATAGAATTTATCAGACAGCATATTTTTGCCTTTTCAGTAATTATATTAAGATGGTTGACCCGACTCGTTTGATCGAGCATCATTGTATATCGGAGTTGTTATTTGAACTTCTGAAGTGAGAAATTAATTTGATAGAAATAGTAAATAGTCAATGCTTAAAAGGCATGATGCATCCCATAATATGCAACCCCGTGAAAGAAATTGTGATAATAATGAAACCAAATCATTCTAAAATCTTCGGTAAGTGAATTAAACTAAAGTGTATTATAGTACTTACACGATTATAAAGTAAACAATACATTGGTCAATAGAAGCGCTTTTAGTGTAAGGTTTTAATGTTTGGTTATATAAACTGAAAACCAGTTCAATTGCAAGATAAACAGTCAAAAAATGATGTTTGATACTGAGCTGAACCGAAGAAAACTCATTGAATGCCACAAGCTTTCTAATTTATTTTTTGTCATTTCAAATAGTATCCTAGATGTCAATCAATATTGTCATTTGAATAACTGCAAATATTGTCATTTCTACATGCTTTGCACCAAAGAGAATCTTTGAATTTTATATATCCATTCGTCATTTAAGTATATTAGTGTTAAAATCATTTCATTAATTGTCCGAAAAATATTTATAATAGCTTTCTATAATTTTAAATAATAAATTCACATTTAATAATTCTATATAATTTTATTAATAGATAACTATTAATTTTCATGTTGTGTTAAGCCTATCTCAGACGAGGAGATAAATGCACCATTGCATTTGTGTTTGCATAGTCAGCGCACAAGAAGTAATATCCGAACATTCTATTCCATAGTAAAGGAAAAGCAGGGAAGGTGTATTTAAACTTTGGTTACGTAATATTTGTTATTTTGCATGGAGTAAGTGACAGAGGAAGAAAGTCGAAGATATTGATTATTATGGAAAATCCCAGGATGGGGGAAAGCACGAGTAGAATAGATAAAGCTTGGTAGTTGCGCACTATTTACTGTTTAATATAATATTGTAGTTTATAGTTGTTTGTAATAATATAAAATGTATAAGTGAGTTCTATGATATGTAACATCGGGAAAGCGGTGGAAGTATGTTTTCACTCGCGAAGGAGAAAGAAAAGGGCGAGCGGACTCTCTCTCTGGAGGAGTTCCGATTTGGGAAGCAGCAGCAAGAGTCTTCTTGGAAGAGTCTTAGTTGCGTTGACCAAGAGTAAGTGGATTGAGTAAAGACATAGATCGCTTATGGAATAGTAAGAACTCACTCGTTGTCTTCCCAACGACCTGAGCGACAGGCTTGATTCTCTGTGCAGAGATTCAGGGCCGTAGCCTCATACTGTTGGTGGTTTATTATTGGCATTAGTAATTGCATTAAAGCATAAGTGAAATTCATAACTTTCATGAGAGGGCCTGCATTAAACTTGCATGAAACACAATCATGAACTCTGCATAAAAACACTTTTCAGATGGAGACCATTCCCAAATGCTATTGTTGGACAAGCATCATTATTTACAGGTTGCAGATTGATTAATCCTGACAAAGGCAGAATATTGGATCACTCCTCTTTAGGAGGGCAAATCAGCGAACCCGTTGCGATCAGAGAAAGCTGATCCCACATTTCACAAAAATCCAATTTGCTAACGACTCCCGCGAGATTGCAATCATCATGCGATTTATTGTAACGTTAAAACAATTTGCTACTTCATTAAATACTTTCACATGTTTGTTAGGTTTAGTTATACTCAATGAATTAGTTACGGCGAAACCGATCTCATTTTTACCTGTCGAAACTATAAAACTAGAAGGTATCACAGGATTCACAGCATACACACTCCGCATAACACAGAAAGCCCTAATCCGACGCACACAACAATCTCCAAAATTTCCATCAATCAATAATTTGAAGCAATACCTTTCAATATTTGTGGATAAAAACTGTGTAATTTTGTTAGAAAATACTCTGAACATTAACTTAAATATTGAGTCTATCCCAGTTATTCTACGCCGATCCATTCTAGTTGTACGAAATGCAATTGACGATCCTCTGCCAGTTGAAAAATGGGCTACTGGATCAATTCAATTTAAGAATTCAAGCGTGTCCGAATTCAAAGTTTTATTTATGAAAGTGGGAGCAGAAAAAAATCGGATGCAAAAGACATCTGCATTCGAATCAGTTTACAAAAATATGTTGCAAAACCTTGGTATTGTGTACTGCATGTGGTTGTGTATCCCGAGTTCAACAGGAACAATTTTATACCGAATCAGTCTATTTATTGAGGCAGCACGAGATTCGAAATGGTCAATGTGGCCAGCACGTCATACATATGTTTGGGAAGTATGGCTGGAACAAGTCAACCCATGGAATCCGTACAACGAAGAGCTGGGTTTAGGTTTGGGTTTAACTCTTTTGATGGGAATCATCCTAAGCAATGCTTACAAGAGCACTAACATCATCAAGCCAAGAGAACCCATATTGTACAAAACTTGGGCAGAATTAAATGAAGATAATGTGACGGTTTACTCAAGAGTTGGGAAAATTTTCCTATACTTAGACGCAACAACTAAATATTCAGAATACAAAGAATCTAAGTCTATGTCCGAGTTTAAATCTGTCACAGGGAAGTATTTTAATGCTGATTTTCACACCGAGGTTAACAGAATGGTTATAGAACTGCGAGCTTTGATAAAGAACTGGCACAACAGTTCCTTGGACATTTTCCGAATGAACCCACTTATAACCTTTCTCCCCGAAATTGGGAGACTTATAAAAAAAAAACAGATTAAGGAAAACCCTCCTAAATTTGATAATTGGCAGGATAGTAGTGGTCAGAAAGCACTCTATGTCGAAAAACAGAAAAAATCTTTCCGTCAAAGCGAGTTTCATATTCTACAAGGGAAACTTGAAAACTGCGAAACTGCTGCATTTGTTTTACCGGAGCCTATCTGCACTTCTATGATGAAACCGCTTCAAAGAAAAGGAAAATCACGACTTGTTTCGATTGGCGAACAATTGTACACCGACATTGATAGCACAATCACGTTGAGTGGATTCATGCCAATTGCCAATCCATATAATCGAAAGACTAAAAACAGTTGGATCGATGGGAATTTGGTATAGGTGGGTGACCCTGGTAAATGCACTTTGGAACTTTGAAGCGAACACGGCAGAAAATCCCCCTCCGGAAGCAGCAAACATGAATGGGAATATCGCAATTATATTTTACATGTTGATAATATGTCAAAGCTGGGCTATGTGTACTTTTCTCCTTGAATTAGCACATATATTAATAATAAAGCTTGAACAAGTGAAGCATTCTTTATTTTGTTGGTTAGAAATGTATAAAAAACCGTAATCACAATTTTATTCAAACCAATTGAATATGTTAAGGTTATACATTATGAATAAATACAATACATAATATTTTATCTAGCGGCTTTCATTGACTGCGTAATTTCGCATGTGATGTTATGAAAAATTGAATAACAAATTTGGAATATATCTATTGACATTTAAACTCATTAAAAAATAAATGTAGAATTTGTATTTTGCTTATTAAATTGAGCCAATTAATTTGCTGAGCTTCTTTGAATTCACTCCCTCGATAATTGTGTTTCTAGCAATTTTACAAGAGACCTGTGGGAAGTTAATTTGAAAGTGGATTATATTCACCACGTGTCTATAATGCGAAAGTCGTATGGTTTTAATAAATGCCCATTGTAGTGAAAGCAGGTGGTAATAACAAGCACATTATTTATGACGTATGTACGTAAGTTTAACTTTTTGCCTTTTAAGGAAATACTTAGCCATTCAATATAGCCATGAAGGTTTTTATGCATGATTTGTAGCTCAAATGTAATGCTAATTTGTAACTGTTCCTGATAAGCTGTGACTTATCCAATTGAGTTCCCGTTCATCGAGTTGATTTATACGTATACCAAAACCTCGGCCTAATATTCTTGTAAAAGCATAATTTCAAATTTCATTTACTAAGGTAATAGGACTGAAAAGGGTTTTTATTAATCAAGTATTGACCAGAAAATTTATTGACATGGATTGAGTGGATTGAATGATTAGTGTAGAACTATCGAATCCGTAATATGTAAATGCTTCAATTTTCGAAAGTATACCCCAACGACTTAGAGTTGACAGTAAGAAACACAGTGCGTTGCAAAACAAACCGAAAGAAGGCAGGACCTCGAGATCTATCAAACTTATGAAATCTTCCGATCCGTAAAGCAACAACAGGGCAGCTCCGAAAAAATTTGCGCGACCACTGGCATTCTCTCCTAGACGATCTTTGAACTTCAAAAACCTTTTCAGAGAACATCACAGGTTTACCTGCCATTTCAAAAACTAGCCCGATGTAAACCACCGTCATAAATAAAGCCAGCAGTGATACAAATAATATTATGAATGGAAGCAGCTCATGTAGAATTAAGACAGCATAGAAGATATAAATTAATGTGGCAGCGCCAAGAAACTGTGTAACGGCGTAGAGCAAATAGTCAAATGCATCATTGCAAATTATAGCAAAAATTTGCAAACTTCGGTACCGTATTCCAATAGAAACTCGCCTATCGAGACTATACTTTTCTTTCAATTCATTTTGTCTCATCGCCAAAAGCAATGTGCGGAAACAAATCTCCATATGGTTCAATGTAATGAACGCCAACGAAGCCCCGAGTATCGCTGAGAATGCGCATGGAGTCATAAAGAGGAAATCGGACAATAAAATTAATAGCCAAATCCCGCAAGATATTTTTCCATTGATTTCAAAAAGATGAGAGTGAAATGAATGAAGGACATCCCGAAATCGAAACATGAGAAATGGAATAACGCCCATCATAACTGCTGGAACACTGGGGATGAAGGCCATCAAAGTGTACAGCATAAGTTTGTTCTGATTCGAGTGATAGGCTTCTAAAAGATATTTTTACATTTCAGACATATTAAATGAAATTAAAATACTACACTATATTTAAGCTTGCGTGGATGTCATACCTGAGTGTCTTTTTTTCTTAGAGGCTAGAAGAATTGAGTTCAAAGCGAGTGCAATGGAATCCGCCTTTAGGTGAAAGGCTAGCAGGTACAAAGTCATCCCAACCTTTGAAAACAACATAGTGATATGAAATAGAGTGCCAATTATATTTCTCATCCTTGAGCTCCACATTGCCTCACACAATGTGGGAAATATGGCTAGAATTGACAAGAACACCCAGAAAACACTGAAGATATGCGTAGTTTTTGTTTGTATGATGTGAACTTTCCTTAATCCGGAAAATCTTAACGGAATCATACAAAGTAAATTTCCAGTTATTTCGGCAAGAAATTGTATCACTTCCAAATACGCCTTGTAAGCGTTGTTCATGGACTCCAGCGGGACCAAAAGCCTTCAAGTTGCAGGATTCAACATTTGGGGAGCAGTGGATTTCGAAGGTGTTGAGCTGACGGATCATGGGGAGGTGAGCTTCATCAACGCCAATGGCCTTCATGTAGGCGGACCATGCAGGAGCGTCGATCTTGGTGACCTCGTACTTTCCGGCGATGAAGTGGTTGTTCTGCTGAGCTGTAAATGTAAAAAATAAATTTATAATAAAATTTATTGTACCATGTAAGAAAAGGGGAAATTTTTAAATGTGATAAAGAACTGAAACTTTACCAGAGACGGCGTAGACCACGGCAAGGAGGACAAAGAGGGCAGATGGAGCCATCGTGTTTGGTTTGGTTTTGACTGGGAGGTTTGAAACTTGGAATGAGAAATTTGAGTGAAGATGTGACTTCAGAGGAGTGTTGAGAGTGAATGATGACCGTGACCCGGAACGGCTCGGTTTTTATACTAGGTCTGAACATGATAACTTTTCTCGGCTAGCATAGTGGAGATAGATCAATACATCATTTTAGGTACCCTCTACTTTCATAAAGAAATCACTAGGTAACTATAATAAGCTTTATTTTAAAGCAGACGTTGTATCGATCTTTATGAGAGTCCCTGTACACGTAACTATTACACAAAAGGTAGCATGGTAGCTAATTTTTTTTGAAGGTATTAGGATTAAAGGTTTTTTATATATTTAACCAGAAAATCGACTTTAGATAACCCATTACAAAATAATAGGTTCTCTCTCATTTACATTTTCCATTTAGAGCTTTTTAGGAATTTTACGAATTTAACAATCAAATAAGCATGAGCTTTCGCCGTGTTTCTTATCGGCTTTGTCAAATGCGTACAAATTAATAACCATTCAGTACTTATGTTTTATGTACCTATTTATTCTAGATTTATTCAGTTCTGAAGAACATCGGTTCATAATCTTATCTAATGCCACAGTTCTCATATATTAATAGTTCTTAATCCAAATCCCTTAATGCGCATTTATCACATTTATTTTGTGGATATTTATTGAATAAAATATGTGCATGAGAGTCAGAGTATGCATAAGCAATATAAATTGTTGTGGTTATATAATAATACTATTTACTTACAATATCATAAAATACAATTAAATTTTAAATATTAACAAAATTTATATCCAACTTGAATAATAAACTAAATAATAATTAAACAAAGTATCAGCTGAAATTTGAAAGTTGCTTTCATTAGTTAATGCTATTCACTGTTTTGATTTGTATTATTTTCAGCTCTGAATTTGACTTTTCACTTTGGCGTTTGCTCTGGTGCTTTCCACAGCAGAAACATTTTACACGATTGCAAAATGATTTCATCATTTTCCATATGGCACCACTCACCTTTCTTATGAATCGCCAAATAACTTTCCGTAACTCCCCAACAAAAGCTATTACTGCTACACCCAGCATTATTCCAAAGATGTAAAATACCACCATTATGTTTCCATTTAATGATGCTGCTCCAACAAAATCGTTGACTTTGTACATTACCTCAACCAACTGCTGCCTATGAAACTCATACCTATCAGCCTCAATCCAAAGCCCCATGGCACGGGAGTTCCAAATTCGCCTGGTCACCAACGGTGACATTATGCCAATCAAACTGTAGGTAATATAAGATGGAAAATTTTGCTCAATGCCTACCGATAAATACTGTGAAGGGTTGTACCTTTGCAGCAACTTTGCAAACCCGTGGCATTCAGTAAGAGGCATGATAATTGCAGTTTTGCTGCAATACCTAAAAGTCTCCAATGCTGCATTTGCCTCTTGTTTTTTATATTTTTGCATAACTTCCATTGCCAACTGGGGGCTAATTTTAACAAAATACTTAATGTAGTGTGACAATTTTTTTAATTCCCTGGCAAATTTTGGTATAACCGTAGAATATTTTGAAACTCTTTCGTAATAATACCACGGTGATGACCAAGGGTTATTTAAATCAACCGTGTTGAAGTAATACCCTGCCTCGGATGGCACTCTGTCATCCCAATCTGACAGATATTGCATCTGCTCAGCGGTTTGTGGCATTCTTGAATAGATAGTGAAATTATCTTGTACCAATTGCGAAAATTCCCAATAAGGAATTACTCGTCTTGCCTTTGTAAGATTATCAACGTTTTCGCCCCGATATGCATTACTCAGAACGATTGCAGTTAGCAAGTATGTACCAACCAAAATTCTGAGTCGGTTTGTGACCAGTGCTTTCTCCGGAAATGAATATTCTTGTTCCATCAGAACCTTCACCACCTGCAATAAATATTTTGCCGTGGCATTGAATCTTCCCTCTTTCATGACCTTTTTCTTTCTTGCTTCACCCTCAAGAAATGACATTCCCAAAATGAGACAGATGACAGTGACCAATACTGCTAGCCAAACCGTAGGTTGAAAAATACCGTAGAGGTGAAAGTAACGGAAACCCTCCACACCTTGAGCTCCACATGCCAGGAACGTGAGTCCCGATGACATTTCCCTGAATACCACCGGTTCGGCGGATCTGTTTAATCCGTCGAGATGAGTTTCTTGAATGATTTGAATAGTGAATTGACAAAGCGGTGACCACATTGGACAACGGCCGTAAATGAATGACTTGTTGTGAAGTATCGCTTCCCAGATGTCCGCGTGCGTTTTGAATTTTAAATAGTTTTCACCTCCCGAAAGTAATTTTCTTTGTTGATTAGGGTCCTCATGTGTGATTTCATCAGGATTTGATTCCATTTGTGCTTTGGTAATCATTTTCCACACTGCATGCATTGTAACTGAAGGCTCGTCCAAATTGTTTATGTAAACGCCACAGTAGTAGAGCGTGCCATAATTTGCGTAATACATTACTTCAATCTCGTACAAGAAGTAGGTTGCGTGAGATATTTTGCTACCACCATAGTCAGAAATTTGATTGTTTATTCCTGTAATCCACCCGAGAATGTCCTGATCAGAAATTATCTTTTTATTAACCATCAAAAGCTTAACAGTGGGAACTGTCGATGGCAGGCGAGACTCATAGGACTTCACGGGATAGGGGATTTCAAATATTGAGGGATAGCGTCCAACTTTCAGGATTTCCTGTGGTGGATAAATTAACAGGTCAATCCAGCATTTGGCCCGAGGCGAAATTAAGGTGAGGTAGTTTGGGTGTATCCGAACCATTTTGTAAGCAGACGGATGAATCAGGATGACTGGGTATGCGCCAAATGAAATATCGTTGGTAGACGGGAAATTAGTGGCAGTTATGAGGCAATTTGTTGCAAAATCGAATGGCGACAGATATTGATCAAATGAGAGGGGATTCAATTCTAATGAAACAAATGGTTTGGTGGAACCAAAAAATGTTATAATTATAATCAAAAAATTTAAATGCATTTTTGTTGTTTACTAGTTGTTTCTTTCCATTTGTGAACAAAAAATAAATAGTTAAATGTGGACAAGGGAAAAATCACACCACGCCCAGCTTCACTGGCTTGTTAACTACATGAAAAATGTTTTGTAATTTTTCTGCCCTTGCTTGTCGGTTTGTTGTCGGTTTATTTCTATGGAGATTTTAGGTTGCGATAGCATCGTAATTAAAAGTTAGATTAAAAGGTATTTTGCAAAGTTTACATTTGATTCTTACATTGTATTAGAGTATCAAAAATATTAGGTAGTATGTAAGAAACAAATTGATTCAAGTAAGTGCAAGCGAATGCATTAGGTTTAGTAATGTCAATGTGTAATATATTACGGATCTCATACAGCCCATCTGCCATCTCATATATGTTAGAAGTGGTTTTTGTAATTTTCCTGCACGTGCTGACTGTTTTTTTGTAGATCTGTCTTTCTGGAAATTTTAGGTATGATTGAAAGTAATTAAAAGTTGGATTGAAAGGTAGTATGAAGTTTCCATTTTATTTTTGTATTATTAGGTAGTTATTATTGTATTAAAAACATTGGGTAGTTTTATCACTATGCAAGAAACAAATTTATTAAAGTATGTAAGTGTTAGTGAATACATTAGGCTTACGTTTAGAAAAATAACTAATCGTTGCACATATTCTATATACCATACCTTAGATAAAATATTCGGTTGAATAATTTATTTATTTTTGCCTGGATTTGCGAATATTTAATGAATATATTTCACACAATTCTTTACTTCGACTTTTATTTTTTGCAATAAGTTTATGTTCGTTCAATATTTTTTCACAGTAAAAGCAAACGTACAGTGATTTTATTTGCAAAATTAAGACACTTTAATGGAGTTAACTGAGCTATAAAATTGGTTGAACCAAAGTAGATTTTCAGGGGAAAGCAACTTCTGAAAACAAACGAAGCTTCTTTTTTAACTGTTATATCCAGTACTTTACTAATCACAAACATTTGCTTTTGTCGTCTTAACTTCCTTCTTGTTCTCATGCTTTCCAAATGAACGCTTGCAAGTACACCTAAAAATACGATTGTCCCAGTCACAGAATTACACATGAGTAACATGGAGATGAACATCCAGACATGGTTATTATCCATCACAGAAGCTCCCACAAATATTAGTGGCCAGCGCCACAGATAGTGTAAGAGCACAGGTCAAAATCCCCACAAACTCTTTTAAAATATTATTTGCCAGTCGCACTAAAAGCTGCAGTTTTCTGTACTTCATCGTCGTGTACGATAGTGTATAATTTTGTAAATTGTCATTAAACTGACAAAGTGCTCGTCTGAGCGACATTATGCACATAACCCCAACCGCCCCGCATACGAAACCTGCAGCACAAAGGGAATCAAGCAGTATCCAAATGTTCAAAATTAAAACGATAAACTTGAAACACGTAATAATGATCCCTTCGTGTATTTGACACGTTACCCAGCATCCTAAAAGTGCTGGAGTACATGGGAAATAAAAATAAACTCCAATAACAAAGGCGGGTGGGAACATAGCCAGAGTAATTGGTAAAGCATAGACAAAAAGTTCACTAAGCATTTCCAACAACGATTTATATTTTCTTTGAATTTTTTCTGCAAGAAGATGAAATTTTGTATATTAAAACAAGCGTTTTGTAAAATTAGTAAAGTATTGTATGTATATAGTATTCTATTGTACCTTTGTCACAAGATTTTTCTAGTTGAATCACTCCATTTAAAAATAGAATAATTTCTGGCAGCCGATACTGGCATAAATAATTAGCAGTAATCCCAGTTACAAATGATAGGATAATTATAAATCCTAAATATAATGTAATATCTGCAGAATCCTTGGTGTTTTTGTAATAACTAGAGATTTTGATTTGGAAAATTATTAGTACTGCTGTAAGAATTTGTAAATAAATATGAACCTTGATAAAAACGTTTCTTCGAAAATCTTTAGACACACGTTCTATTTTGTGCTTCTTGTAATTCCATTTCAAATTTATGCAACGCATACGTTTTGCAATGTTTATATAAAAGCGAAATAACTGTACGTTTTTAGAAATCATTTTTGTTTTAAGGAATAAGAACGACGTTTGTTATGAACTTGTATGCAATTGTATACAAACTAATATAAAATACAATTTGACCTTGCAAAAATTCTAAACCAATTTCTTGCCAATTTTAGAACCCTTTATTTTTTACGTCAGGATAAACCTTTTAACTACCGTGTGTCGCAGTGGGTTGTCAGTGAATGAATTTAAAATAATATACATACGTTATTTCTAGCGGTAACATATATATACAATTTCCTATTATTTAATTATTAGACTACTTCAACATTATTGTTGCTAACCGATATACAGTCAACTGACACTGGGTTCATACGAAATGTTTTTTGCAATAACTCGAGAACAACAAATCGGAAAAATCTGTCCAATGGCTCATTGGAAAGAGAACGAATGCAATATACCGGATCTAAAAAATTTGGGGTCATAGGTGACCTTTTTGGTGACCTTTGAACCGGAAATACAAAAATGTCGATTTTGAACTTTTTTTTACGAAAATAAGTCTCCGAGATTATTTCACCATCGTGTTCTCCAACTCTTTATACGTCGGTACACCAAGTTTCAAAAACTTTCATGTAGGGACTTTCTTTTACGAGAGAAAAAGTCATTTTGGCCATTTTAGGCGTTTTTTGGCCATTTTTGTTTTGGAGGTTACAAATTCAAAAAAAACTAAATTAAACTTTCTCCTACTACACAAAGTGCAAAATATGTCAAGTTGCTTATCTAAAAATCAAATTCACATTTTTCTATATTCCAGGGGTAGTAGAAGTTTGTATATAAATTCATACAACGAACCAGGGTCGTATTTTTAGGATATACCTACACAAATTGTTTTTTAATGTGTTCTCTCTGACAGCCCTTGGAAATTTCGTCCCCTTAAGCTTCCAATAACGGTAGAGTTGATCCCAACGGATCGTCGACGGGAAAGTACCAAGTTATTTGTTTGTCATGGCGGAGGGACTCTGGCCAAAATCTTGGCAAATTTTGTAGCTTTAAATTTCATTCTTAAAAATTTTGGGTCACCATCCTCCTCCCCCGGCATTTGTCAAATATATAGGGTGACAAGAAACGCGAAAATTCGGTTTTTGTTTTTTTCTCCATTTTTCATATGTACAGTACATAGTTTCGCCACGGATTGGAAAAGAAAATGAAATAATGAAGAAAGGCAAGAAGGCGACGACGACGACTCTGATCAATAGGAAAGGGGGAGGAGCCATCATCGCCGAGGGAAACAAGTTGCCAGTTCGTTAAATTATTTAATTAACCAGTGAAAGCTAAGCGTTGGTTATTACAGTCTTAAGGTGATTTAAAAATCTCTCTTTAAACCCCATCTTAAAAAAAAACAATTACTTGGCCACGTGACCTGACCTGCTCCAACTCTTCAGTTTGTATAACAGATTTTAAGCATATAACGAGAGGCATCAAATTGCTTAACAGATAATTATGGTTTTTTCTGTATAAAACTGAATAGGGTTGTTTGTTTCTATTAAATCCTTTAAAAAAAAAGTATCAGTTAACATATCTAAATGAGAAAAAATACATGAAAGAATGAATATACTATGTAGCATGATCATTTCCAATTATTATTTCCAACAATACTTCCAATAATTTTTTTTCAAATTGTAAACAGAGAATCATTTTTTTATTATGACAGTTTAAAAATCTTCTTTTTTTTTTGCATAAGTATTTATTTACACCACCACCACCACCACATAATATCTATTTCTAACATTTGCTCGAATTGATATGTATAGTCGTTTTATTAGCACTTCTATACACTTACCGACTACCATCGACTATATAGTAGCAAGCAGAATCATATCATCATCATCATCATGATGCATGAGAGTCGAGTCTAGATAGAACTATTAAACTACTACTACTACTACTACAAAAAAAAATGCATTTAGGTAAATGATAATAATAATGATATCAAATGTGTAGTGCATTGAACTTGTTCGTTTTTTATTATGTAATACCTATAGAAAAAATTCACGGCTACTACAAGAGAGAGAGAGAGAGAGAGAGAGAGACGAAACACCGGCGATGCACTTACATATTTTTTACTATGTTAACAAAATTATATCATCGCTTATAGCCATACCATCATTCATCCCATCCTCCTGATTCTTCTTCCTCATGTCTCTCTTCTCGCGTACTTTGTTTCTCATGAAATTTGTTGATACATACACGTATTTAATTGTAATGCATGCGAATGCACATTTTTTTTTTTAAATAAAAAGATTTTTTTAATGCATGCACACGATTAAAATCGTATCATAATCATATTATATCCCATATAGCCGCATCGTCATCATTTATCGTGGTGATTTTTAAAAAAAATGAAACGCTATTATGTAAAAAAAGAACTGTAAGTTTGTAGTCGAAATTTGCTTGCTTTGCTTGCTTGCACACCGACCGAACTTTTCTTTTACCGTCATGTCGCTGCTCTGTCTGACGACGGTGGTGGTGGTGGTGGTGAGTGGTGATAACGATGATGATGATGACAATTACTCTTCTTCTGATGTTACTGCTTGCTGCTGCATTATTTTTCCCCCACATTTTAACACGAATATAATAGTGTAGCACTACTACTGATAAAATTAAAAAAATAGTAGTAAATATATTATAGTGTATTTTATATAAGGGTAAACAAAACTGCATATTGCACATGATATGCAAATACATATTTTTACAATGAAATAGTTCGAGTCATTTTATTTTTTTAAATCATAGTACGAGAAAGTTATGAAATGTTAGATAAGATGCAGAATGCAGAGATATGGAATTAAAAAAAAATGTGATATGAACTCTGTGGAATGCAGAAGCAGCAGGACAAGCAGCAGCAAGAAGTGCAATAAGCGGAGGAAAAGAGGAAGAAACATCATCACACCGGCAGGCAGTGTGGTGCTGCTGCGGTTTTTAAAGGTAAAGTTTTTTTTTTTTAAATAGGATGATATCTACTAAATAAAATAGTTTGAAGCGGGTATTTGTTGATTTTTAAAAAAAGTAAAAAGTCGGGGGGAAAAAGTGTTTCCATTTACAAATTGGTTTTCGGTTCATTCATTAAAATATGTTTACCTTATATGTATATACATTGTATATTTATTATGTTTATCTGAATCATTATTCCTTCGCATTATAAATTTTTGTGTCTAAATTTAATAATCTCACAAATATATTGAAATTTATATAACAAATATTATTGTTTTCTTTCATTAAAAAAAGAATATCACATAAACAATCACCTACCATTTCCATTCATAAATTTCGGTTATTTACTCTACTTTTACTATGCCCATTCATAGTGTAGTTTGTTCAATTGTTATATACATTTTAGCAACTAGATATATATATAAAACAACAAACAAACTTGCACTACTGGTGGCCATATACCCTTCTTGTAATTTTAATAAAATGGATGAAGAAGCAATTAGTCAGGGAAAGACTTTCTCCATTCATAAATTTCTGTTATTTACTACTTTTACTGACTTCTGATACACTGCTGATGATTTTATATGCTTACTAAAAAATGAAAAAAGTTAAATACTTAACTCTTTGTTTTTAAAAAAATACACAAAAAAAGAGCCGTGAAAAGTTTTGTTTTTCCATTTAGAATGAAGTTTCCTTTGCTTTCCATTGCTGCTGCTGCTTTTGCTGATGATGATGATCATATCCTTCCGCTTCTTATGCATTTTCATACTAATAATAATGGTGAAGATGCATCATTCATTTTACAAAAAACGAGTAAAAATCTCGAATATCCGAACTTTTATAATATATAAATTACATCACACCGCACTGAATGCATTTCCGCGAAGATGATGATGATGCTGTTGCTTCTCTGCTTCTGCATTAGTACCAGCACACTATATCCATAGGTAAATCAGGTCTTTATAAAAAAAAGAAGACATCTAGCATAATAATATCAGAATCAGATGCATTCTCCACCACCAACCACCACCACCATCCCCCTCCATATACATAATACATATTATCCGACTTTTCACTTCTTCTTATTCACCCTCTCTGTCTCCGTCTCTCTTTCTCTCTCACTCTCATCGTATTATGAAGCTATACTACCCTCACCCCGTTATAAACATAGAAAGGAAGGGAGAGAAAATATATATAAAAAAATGCATTCGAACGTATTATTTACAACAACCCTTTTTTTTTTAACAATGTGATGCATATTATTGTGTCTACTCTTTTACTGTACTACACGTATATATTTTTACTACCTTTCAGTCAGTTGTCAATAATAAAACAAAATTCATATTACATTTAAAAAATAACGTTATATATATATCGAGAGAAAAAAGGTCATCATCACCACCACCACCACATCACATCTGATCCCGATATACGAACGAACACACACAATAATCACATGCGCAACCGAGTTTACACACCCTCTCAAATGTCATCTGCTGACAATGACAATCAAAAAAAATGTATATAAGCACTGACGATAAAACCTCCCGTGCTACAATATAATGATACTGAAAAAGAGTTTCATCACAATTCTTTTAACCGGTCAAAAATTCGGTATTAAGAAAAACTAGTAAAAAATAATACCTCATATATATATCTGTGTATACCGTATCGTACCGTGTCGTGTGAATCATCAACCCCCTTCAGAGCGGTGTCAAGTGTTAAACTCGAAATTTTTATTTAAAAAAATAAAATGTTGTGACTTTTTATTTGTGAATTTTAAATACAACCGGACTTTTAAATTTAAAAAAAAAAAATAACGCGAAAGTGTATTTTGTAAAATGTTTTTTGTATTATGACTTCCGGTGTTCTGCTCCTGCTCCCGTGCTTCCAGTAGTATATTGTGTTTGTTGTGGATCGGATCGTTTTAACCTTAGCGTAAGTATTATGTAACATAAAAAGTTTCATACTATTATATATATGAAGCATATATATAGCATATATATATTTTTTATTATTATAAGCACATTCCATTATTGCTACATAATATCCCACAATATATCAGTACCACCCACCAACCCACTTTAGATAAATACTGATTTTGTCTTCTACAAAAACGGGTACGTTATATATATATATACGAAACGTCTGTTAACCATATAATTCACTCGGGTATTATTCCGTAGCGTTTTTTTTATACAAAATTCTATTTAAACTTTTAATCGTTAACAAAATATATATCATCCCGCGCTCCAATTCGAAAAAATTCATCAATTTTGTGTATATACACACATAAAAAATTGGGTTATTTAAAACAAAACAAAAATTAATTAAAAAAAGACAACGAATTTTTTATAGTAACTAAAACGTACTATTATACTGTGAATATAAAAAAAAAAGCGGATAATATTTCTAATATCAAATCTCATGTCATCATCATCATCACACAGGAAGTTATATTTTATACACGAATAACACACATATGAGCGTTTTTATTTTCATCGTTACTTTACTTTTACTATTATTATTCACAACAATAATAACGAACGACACTGACGATACTGACTTTTATCATCATCATCGTGATCGGCTCTTCTCTGCATATTAATAATAAATACATAGTTGATAATAAAATCACATCACCACCACCGGTCGTTGCTATATTATATCGGTACTCCATGTGTCTCTTCCTTCCTTCCTCTGTATATATAAAAGTCGGCACCAAATAATAATAATACTACAAAAATTCATCTCTCTCTCTCTCTCTCTCTCTCTCTCTCTGCTACTGCTACAACTACACGAGTAAAAAAGCAACAGGTTAAAATTTCCATCATCATCATCATCATCAAAACATTACATTCCGATTCTGCTTTTATGCACGTTTAAAATCTCTATACCGTCTCGTCACCGTCATCGTAGTCGTCGTCGTCGTCGTCATGATTGTGTAAGTATATCCGTTTTATTGCCCGTTATAATGTTGTTACTGCTGCTTCCTTCCTCCTCCTCACCACCACCTCCGCCGCCATAATATCCAATCCAACTCATTCATAACACACAACAGTGTAGTAGTAGTACATAGTAGCAGTGGCAGTTACAACTTGTTATAAACGTGTTCAAAAATCATAATAATAGACTAATAATGATAATAATAATATTTCGATGTGCAATTTTATATCGTTGTGTAGTTAGTAGTAGTAGTAGTAGTAGTAAGAGTACGTTTTTATTCCATGCGATATGGTATGAATCATACCGTATGTTGAATAATATGTGATGATGATGATGATGAGTACGAAGACAAAAACAAAATATTTCGAAGCTAGTTTTTTTCTCAATATTATTTGCAGTTGGCAAGTTATATACAGAGAGGTAGTTTGTTAAATGTTTCATGTTTCATATCATTCTCTCAAAAGCTCTCTCATGTGTGTGTGTTTGCATATTATGCAGGTGGTTGCATACTACTACTATAAAAAATGGTAGTAGTATTATAAAAACACAGAGTAAAACCGTCAACAAGTTTAAAAAAAATAACTCTCTGCTCTTCTTCTTCTTCTTCTGTTACTGTTGCCGTTGTTGTTAAAAGTTGAAGTTGTAAAAGTATATAGTGACGAGTCACAAGTTGTGACTCACAACGTGTGTGTGCGCGAGAGAGTCTCTCATTCTGACTAGTTTAGTTATTTAGTAAAGTCCCCTCCTCGTCATCATCATCATCATCAGTTTTCTTAGTACAGTCTCACAGAGTCGTGTCGTCGTCTTCGTCTCCTCATCCTTAAACCCTCTTACAGTGTATGTGAGTGTGCACCGTTCTCCATCCTCCTCATCTTACTATGCAACCAAAATATTAAAAACCCGAGATACCCGAGAGAGAGAGAGACACAACTCCACATTAAAAAAGTTTTACCCCGCATTCCACTAAAAAAAGAAGAAAAAAAAATCCAAAAGAGAAAACCCGTTTTCTTTCTCTCTCTCTTCCCCCGATAATAATTTTTTTCTTTTCATCATTTCTAAAACTCTCCTCTGCAAAATAAAAACGCGATTAGTTTTCTTTACCACGATGATCGTGTGTGAGTGAGTGAGTGACAAAGACCGAAGAAGGAGAAGAAGAAAATTCTCTCTGCTCTCTTTCATAAATCCGGTGATGTTTCTCCTGCAGCAGCAGCTCATTTATTTCTCTCCTCCTTCTCAATACAATTCTGCAACAACGAGTTAGATAGTACAGCAGCAGCAAAAATCCCCTTCTGCTGCTCCTGTAATATTAAATTTAAAAAAATCTGCTGAAACGGGTTGGTCTGCTTTTTCTTCTCCCTCTCTCTCTCTCTGAAGAATCTGAGACTCTTTATTTCTGATATCGGTTTTTTTTATCCTGCTTCTCCTGCTGCAACCTGTGTGAGTGTGTGCAACTTCTTTTATTGCTCTCTTCTTCAGGCAAGACTACTGGCAAAAAGAGTTGAGGAGACGAAGGCAAGGAAGGACCCAAAAAGCAGGCAACAAAGAAGAAGAAACAGAAGAATAAGAAAAGTACTTTTTTTTCTTCTTCAGTTAGTAGTACTGGTGTTGGTAACAGGACTTTTTTTTCTCTCCTCCTCGTCTTCTTCTTCTTGTTGTTTCAAATCAATATATGTATACGTGACGTTAAATACGTGACGTGACAGCAGCAGCAGCAGGATTGCGAATAAATTTCTCTCTTCTGTGACTGTGAGTCTTCTTCTTCTTGTTGCGTTGTGATGATGATAGCAGAAAGACTGGGATAAAGAAACTTTAAAAACTCACACAGAACGAAACGTCTTACGTGGCGGTGGTGGTAGTGGTAGTTATTGTGTGCGGTGTTTATTATTGCTATTATTATTAATACCTCTACTACTATAGTTTGTGGTGGTGGTAGCAGTTGTTGTAGTGGTACATAAGTTGTACAAGAAGAAATAAAATATA
Source organism: Cyphoderus albinus (assembly GCA_021029165.1). Lineage (NCBI taxonomy): Eukaryota > Metazoa > Arthropoda > Collembola > Entomobryomorpha > Paronellidae > Cyphoderus > Cyphoderus albinus. Next base: position 78,855 of record VYYJ01000226.1, read on the forward strand.
AGAAAACGCCGCACAGCAGATTAAAAACAACTTTAAAATAACGGCATAAAATAAATAAATAACGAATTTTTGTGACGTTTATTTATAAAGGGTGTTTCAGATATAAGTACCTATCGTTTGTGTAATTTAAATGGAAGTAACCATGGAATTGGGTACTTATATTTGAAACACCCTTTATATCTTTTTATACAAAAATTGCGTGTGTGTGTGGTCGGTTTTCCCAGACCGGCTAAAAGTTTTTTTTCTTCTTAAACTCTGCATTTCAAAGAATTTTAAACACAAAAAAAACACGGGATCGTTTTTTTTATGAATTTTATTCTATCGTTTCGTTGAATCGAGTTAGTGAGTGGAAAAAACCGTGTGTGTATATGTGCGTGTGTTTGCTGGAAGCAGCAGCAGCAGCAGCAACAAAGGTTTTTTTGTTTTCTTCTGTGGGTAGTAAACGTGGTGTATGGTAGTTTAGTGGCTTCCAGATAGACACGACAACAAACAAGTCGAACACTGCGACTTTTCATTTTTTTACAAGAGAGAGACAGCAGAAAATATTCACGACTACATATATACGACATAGTAAAAAGGTATAGAAAGAAACGGTGTTTATCAAGAAATAATATGCTTTTTTAGAATATAAGACACACAAATTGATAGGAAATGATATATTATGTTTTTGTATGAATTATTTCTTTATTTTTTAGTATATATAGTATCTAAACATTAAGCACTGCTCGTTTCAGTTACCACCCCGTATAGATATCAATATAATAAATTCAGATATATACAGTATGTCCCACGAAAGATGGAACACACCGTTTTTGACCATGGTAAAAATAAAGCAGGTTTGAAAAGTGCCAAAAATTATTCAAAAGAATATGGCATATGTAGCTGATTACATAATAACGTCTAAACTTGTCATATACGGTATTTAAAACAATCAAAATAAGTTCGTATTATTTCAAAAACAGATCGTTTATAATAATAAGTGGCAAAACTTTGATTTACGTTTCAATCTATAAAAAAAAGTTTAAATTTTTAAAGTATTTATGTATAAAAAAATATTTCAAAATCCCGATATAAAACGATTAAAAAAACATATGCATAATTGACAAAAGGTCAAGCTCAAGGTCATAAGGACTATCAAAAACGTTTTGTACACGTGTGTTGCGCCATATATTAATAACTTATCTCAAACTCTTTACGAACCATACATACAGGGTCTTTCATAAAGATCGATACATCATTTTCATGTACCCTTATGTAAGTGTCCATGGTAATGTATCGATCTTTATGAAAGACCCTGTATACATAAAATGATGACGACATGATAATATATATTCTCGCCAACAATTAAAAACATTTTTTTTAAGTAAGGTGTCAAAAGCAAAAATAAAAAACTATAAAACCAACATAAAAAAGTAAAACTTAGGCTCGATGTGCACTTACCTAAAATAAAATAAAATACAGCGTCTA